>JAODAL010016512.1:0-80443 GCA_025379985.1 Phyllomedusa bahiana
CCGCACCCCGTGAAAAAATATAACACACCCGCCGCACGGATAATATAACAGACCAGCCCCCAAAAAGTGAAAACAAAAACAGACCAGCCCCACAGGCTAAAAATGTAACGGAAAGGTTAAAAAAAACCCCAAAAGTGGAAAAATATAACAGTACCAGCCGCACATTGGGTAATAAAAACAGTACCCCCAATGTTATAACCCGTACCCCGCACAATGGGGTTGATAATAACAGTAACCGGGGCCCACATGTAAAAACCCCAAAAATTTAAAACCCCCCCCCCAAATTTAACAGACCACCGCACATTTAAAATATAACAGACCAAACCGCACCCTTTAAAATATAAAGCCCAGCCGCACAGTGAAAATATAACAGTAACCAAACCCAGTATAAAAATTTTTTGGACCATCCGGGACCGGAATAAAACGAAACCCCCCACGGGAAAATATTAACATTTCCCGGGCCGCACAGGATAACCCATAAACAGGAAACCGCCCACCCGTGATAATTTTTAAAATACCAGCCGCACAGTGATTTCCCAAACATACCAGCCGCACAGTGAAAAATTTAATACCCCCCCCTGGGGGAATACCAACAATCCCCCAGTGAAATAAACAAACCGGGGGCACAGTGAACTTTAACAGGGACCAACCGCACAGTGATTAAAAAAAAAAATACCAAAATTCCCCCCACAGGATCTATAACATTTAACCGGGGCACAGTTTTTAATATAACAATACCACCGCACAGAGATTCTATAACCCGTAACCCGCCGACATTTAAAAAAGGGAATAAAAACCCAAAACCCCCGACAGTTTTTACTATAACGTAAACCCACACAGTGAAATTAAAAAAGTACCACCGCACAGTTTATAATTTTAAAAAAACCACCCACAGTTAAAACTATAAAAGACCAGGGCCCACAGTAAAAAATTTAAAAAAAACCATCCCACAGTGAAAAAAAGTATAAAAATTTCCACCGCACAGTGATAAATAAGACCATTACCGGAAAAATCCGCCCCCCCGTTTAAATATAACCACCAGCCGACCCGTAAAAAATAAAGTACCCCCGCACAGTGATACTATAACCGTAACCCCCGCCGGATAAAATAACAATTTCCAGCCCCAAAAGAATTTAAAATAACAGTACCAGCCCCACCCTTGGGTAAATTTAAACATTCCAAACCCCCACATGATAATATAACATAAACCACCCCACAGTATACAAAAACAGCCCCCAAACCGCACAGAGAAATATAACAGTAAACCCCCGCACAGTGATAATAAACAACCTTCCGCACAGTGATAATAAAAACCAAACCCCCGCACAGTGATAATTTTAACATACCAGCCGGCAAAGTGAAAAATAACATTTCCGGGGGCCCCATGAAAAATAAAACAGACCCCCGCACATGATAAAATAACAGTAAACCCCCCACAGAAACCCAAACATACCAGGCCCACAGTGATAATTTTAACAGAAACCCGCCCCAAAAGTGAAATATAAAAGACCACCGCACAGTGAAAAAAAACAGCCAGCAGGCACAGTGATTATAACAGACCCATCCGCCCAGGATAATATAACAGGTACCAGGGCCCACATGAAACTAAAAAACCCAAACCCGCCGCACAAATGATAATAAAACAGTACCAGCCCACAGTGATTTGAAGGTTTTTAAAAAACAGGTTTCCAGCCGAAAAGTGATCAAAACAAAAACCAGCCGCACAGTGAAATATAACCCGTAAACCGCCGCACAGTGATAATAAAACAGTACCACCCCCACAGGGTAATATAACAATTTCCAGGGCCCCCCAGTGATAATAAAACAGTAACCCCCAACAGGATCCCATAACAGTACCACCCCCCACCCGTGGAAAAAATAACAGTAACCCGCCCCACAGTGATTAATTTTTAACAAACCAGGCCCGGGACAGTGGTTATAAAAACAGTAAAACCCCCCCACAGTGGATAATAAATAAACCCCCAAATGAAAAAACCCGCCCCACAGTTTATAATATAACGGGACCAGCCGCAAGTGATAATAAACATACCACCACACAAAATATAAAAACCGTTCCGGGCCGGCCCCAGTAATAATAAACCCGTACCGGGCCCCCACAGTTGAAACCCCCAAAGCCGGCCCCGTATACAATCCCCGTACCCCGGCCTCAAAAATTCCAAAAAATTCCCCCCCCTTTTCATCCGGGGCCCCACATAAAATAAACCAACACCCCTACTGTTTCCCCCTCCCCCAGTGTTAACCCACCGCCCCTTAAATTCCGGCCGGTCCATAACCCCAAAACCCCTCCCCTCTCCCCCCATGAAAAAAACAAACCAAAGAACTATACCCTTCTCCCCCCTTTAATTTTAAAAACATAACCCCCCACCCGGAAATTTTTAAAAGTAACCGGGCCCCACATTAATTTAAAAAAACGATCCCGCCCACCTTTTCAACCCCCAAAAAATCCCTTAAAAACCCGCCCACAGATTAAAAAAAATAAAGGACCTGTTTTTCCGTTCCCCAGCCCCACGGGTTTTAAAAACCCCGCCGCCCCTAAAATAAAAGCCCACCCTGTTTTCCCTCCCCCCAATTTAAAAATTAAAAGAAACCCGCCCACATGATACTATAACATACCCCCGCACATTTATACTATAACATTTCCCGGGCCCCACATATAAAAATAACAGTACCACCGCACAGTGATTAATAAAAAATTAAAACCCGCCCCCAAAGGAAAAATAAGGACCCCGGCCACCCACAGGGTCTTCAAACCGGGCCCCCCCTTTTAAAACCCCCTCCCGTAAACTTTTTAAAAGACCCCCCGCACCTTTAAAACCCGAACCAACAAAAAACCCCGGGCCGGGCCCAAGTTATAAGGGAAAAGGTACCGCCCCACATTTATAAAAAACATACCCCGCCGCCAGGATTCCATAACAGTAACCCCCCCCCGGAAAAAATATAAGACCCCCAAGGGTTTTCCGGGCACAGAAACCCTTTTAAACATAACCACCCACAGAAATATAACAAAACCCCCGCACCCCCGGGAATCAAAACCCCCCATAAACTTCGCCCACACCTATCTAAACATAAACATTTACCCTCCCCATATGGGAAAAAAACAGTAACCAGCCCGGGAAGTGGGAAAAATTAAAAATTAAACCCCGTCACAGTATAAATAATAAAAAAGTACCCAGCCCCCGGGAAGTGAAAAAAAAAAACCCCGTGTTTAAATTTCCGCCGCACCCTGATACAAAACGACCGCCCACATGAAAAATAAACATACCAACCGCACAGTGGGGAAAAAAAAAACAGTACCAGCCCCACAGTGTAATAAACGTTCCGCCAAAGTGTCAATAACCCTAACCCCGGGAAACCCTTAAAAATAAGCACTTTTCAGCCCGCCCACCCTTCTTCCGGCCCCATATAAAAATAAAATACCCCGCCGCAAGGTAAAAATAACAGTCCCGGCCCCCCTTAAAAAACACCCCACCCCTAAATTCTCCCCCCGGAAAACTAAAACAAACCCCCCTTTCCCCCGCCCAGTTTTTATAACCACAACCCCAATTTTCCCCTTTTTCCCCCTGATCTAACCCTACCCACCGCACATTATTAAACACAAACCCTCCGCACAGGTTTTAAAAGCAACCCCCAATTTCCCTTTAACCACCCACAGTGGGAAAAAAAAACAGTACCACCGCACAAATGATAATATAAACAAAACCCGCCCACAGTGAGTAATAAACAGTAAACCGCCGACAGTTGATTAAAAATTTAAAATTAAACCGGGCCGGGACAGTGAAAAGTTTTAAAAAGTAACCCCGCCGCACAGTGATACTATATCAGTACCAGCCGCTCAGTGATATATATAAGTACAGCGCACACCGTGTACTATAAACAGTACCAGCGCACAGTGATAACTATAACAGTACCAGGCCTCCGTGATACTATAACAAGTACCTGCCGAAGTTGGTAACTATAACAGTACCAATGCCGCACAGTGATACTACAACAGTTACCAGCAGCACAGTGATAATATAACCATGTACCAGCCCGCACAGTGGATAATATAACAGTACCTGCCGCCTCAGTGATATAATATAACAGTACCAGACGCACAGTTGAGGACTATAACAGTACAGCCAACAGAGATTAATATAACAGCACTCAGCTCCGCACAGTGATAGTATATAACAGTACAGCGCACAGTGAATAATTTAACAGTACCAGCCGCACAGTGATAATATAATCAGTACCTGCAGCACAGTGATAATATAACAGTACACAGCCGCCACAGTGATAATATAAACAGTACCAGCCAGTCACACAGTGATAATTTAACAGTACAGCCGCACAGTTATAATTTAAGTACAGCCGCACTGTGATTACTTTTAATCAGTACACAGCCGCACAGGGATTATATAAACAGTACAGGCCGCACAGTGATTAATATATAAGTACAGCCGACAGTGATAATATAACCAGTACCACCCGCACAGTGATAAGTATAACAGCACCAGCCGCACAGTAATAACATAACAGCACCAGCCACACAGAGATACTATAACAGCACCAGCCGCTCAGTGATAATTTTACTGCACAGCCGCCACTCAGTGATAAATCTCAGCAGCAGCCGCACAGTGATACGATAACAGCACAGCCGCACAGTGATACACTATTAACACGGCAGCTGCCGAACATGGATACTATAACAGCACGCCGCACAGTGATAATTTTCAGCTGCGCCGCACACACAGTGATTCTATAACAGCACAGCCGCACAAGTGATTAATAAACAGTTTCCAGCCGCAACAGTGATAATTATAACGTACCAGCCGCACAGTGATAATATAACAGTACAGCCCGCCACAGTGATATATAAATACCAGAGCTACAGTGATACTATAACAGCACCAGCCCACAGTTGAGGGGGGGGGGTTTCTATAACATACCAGCGCACGTGATAATTTTAACAGTACCAGCCCACAGTGATACTATTGGGCAGTAACAGCTAACACAGAAATGATACTATAACAGTACCAGTTGCACAGTGATATTTAACAGTACCAGCCGCACTGTGATACCTATTACAGCACAGCCGCACAGGAGATACTATAACAGCACCAGCCGCACAGAGATCACTAACCAAGCACCAGCGCACAGTGTATACTATAAGGTACCAGCCGCAAGTGATAATATAAGTACCAGACGCACAGTGATACTATAACAGGTACAGACGCGCAGGGATATATAACAGTACCAGCCGTGTCACAGTGATAATATAATGTATACCTGCGCCACAGTGATATTATAACAGTCAGAGCCGACAGTTGATATTATAACAGTACAGCGCCAGTGGATACTAGAACAGCACCAGGCCGCACAGTGATACTATAACTAGTACCAGCCGCAAGTGATAATTATAACAGTACCAGCCGCACAGTGATACTATAACAGTACCAGCCGCACAGTGATAATTATAAGTTCCGCCGCCACAGTGATACTATAACAATACAGTACGCACAGTGTTTACTATAATCAGTACCAGCCAATACAGTGATACTATAACATTACCAAGCCGCACAGTGTTTCTATAACAGTTAACAGCCGCACAGTGATAGTATAACAGTACCAGCCGCACAGTGATACTATAACAGTACCGGCCGCACAGTGATTCTATTAACAGTACCAGCTGCACAGTGTAATATACAGTACCAGGCACAGTGATACTATAACAGCACCAGCGCCACAGTGAAACTATAACAGGACCCGCCGCACAGAGGATTACATATAACAGCACCAGCGCACAGTGGATAATATATAAGTACCAGCCGCACAGTTGTTAATATAAAGTACCAGCCGCACAGTAGATACTATACAGCACCTGCCGACAACAGTGATACTATACAGTTCCAGCCGCACCTGTGATACTATAAACAGTACAGCTCACACAGTTGATACGATAACAGTACAAGCCGCACAGTGATACTATTAAACAGCACAGCCACACAGTTATTACTATAACAGTACCAGGGCCGCAACAGTGATAAATAACAGTACCAGCCGCCACAGAGATAATATAACGCGCACAGTAACATGCCGCACAGTGATAATATTATTCTGTACAGCCGCCAGTGATAATATACCGTACCAAGCCGCACAGTGATAATATACAGTACCAGGCCGCACATGATATATAACAGTACCAGCCGCACAGTGATACTATAAACTGCACTCGCCGCTCAGAGATACTATAACAGTACCAGCAGCACAGGATACTATAACGAGCACCGGGCCTGCCAGTGATAATATAACGCGTACAGCCGACAACAGTTGATAATTTTAAACAGTACAGCCGCACAGTGATAATATAACAGTACCGCCACACAGTGATATATTTACAGCACCAGCGCACAGTGAGACTATAACAGTTACAGCGCACAGTTGAGTACTATATAACAGCTACGCCGCACAAGTGATAATATAAACCGTACCAGCCTGACACAGTGTTATATACAGTATCCAGCCGCACTGTGTTAATATAACAGTACCAGCCGATACAGAGATAATAGAATAGTACCAGCCGCACAGTGATACTATAACAAGTACCAGCCGCGGCCGACACAGTGATACTATAACAGTACAGCTGTAATTTCCACCGCCAGTTACTATTTTTGGTGAGTCAAGGACACATTATCCATCTGTATAACTATTGTCTTCCTATACTGCTTATTATTTGTTATTTATGAATGTGCCATCTCGGCTGAAGATGAGATGAGATTGTGTGGTGTTTGTCCCAGAGATCTAGGGAGGAGGGGGCAGAGAACATGGTTCTGTCTTATAAATCTCCATATTATGCAGGAGCGTGGAGTGGTCACTGCCGCGCCATGAAGTCATCACATTTCATACGCTGATACGCTGGACAGTCAATTTTTTACGGTGTCAATTGTCTGCTCACTTTGCTGCAATGACGATCTGACTGGTGGGTGGAAGGGTCCATAATACAGCTGACAGCTATCTTATCTCTCATAGTCTATCATCTCATATTATATCTATCTATTATCTATCTATCTATATATCTCATACTATTCTAATCTATCTCAGATCTATCTATCTATCTATCTCATTTTCTATCTATCTCACATATCTATCTATCTCATATCTATTATCTATCTATCTATCTATCTATCTATCTCATATCTATCTATCTATCTCATATCTATCTATCTATCTATCTCATATCTATCTATCTATCTCTTATCTATCTATCTATCTCATATCTATCTATCTATCTATCTATCTATCTATCTATCTATCTATCTATCTCATATCTATCTATCTATCTATCTATCTCATATCTATCTCTTATCTATCTCTTATCTATCTCATATTATCAAATCCCATATCTATCTATCTATCTCAAATTATCTATCTATCTCTTTTCTAATTATCTATCTATCTATTCATATCTACTATCTATTATCTATCTATCTATCATCTATCTATTATCTATCTATCCCTATCTATCTATTCATATCTACTATTCTATCTCATATCTATCTAGTCTATCTAATCCTATCCTCATATCTATCTATCTCATATCTATCTTATCTATTATATCTATCTATCTATTCTATTCATATCTAATCTATCTAACTATACTATCTTATCTCATATTTATCTATCCCATATCTATTGAATCTATTTTTCTCATATCTATCTATCATCTATCTATTATCTCATATCTATCTATCTCATATCTATCTATCATCTTTCTATTCATATCTATCTATCCATATCTATCTATCTATTATTATATCTATCTCATACTATCTATCTCTCTATTCATATCTATCTATCCCATATCTATCTATTATCTATCTATCTATCTATCTATCTATCTCATATCTAATCTATCTATCTCATATCTTTCATATCTATCTATCTATCTATCTATCTATCTATCCATTCTATCCTCATATTATCTATCTATCTATTCTATCTCAGATCTAATCTATCTCATATATGTTCATATCTCTATCTTCTATCTAAAATCTATCTATCTATCTACTCTATCTCATATCTATCTATCTATCTATCTATCTATTCTATCTCATATCTATCTATCTATCTCCATATCTTCTATCTATCTCATATTCTATCTATCTCTCTATCTATCTCATATCTATCTATCTTATATCTATTTAATCTCATATATTACTATCTCTATCTATTATCTCATATCTATCTCATATCTATTTTCTATCTATCTATCTATCTATCCATCTATTTATCTATCTCATATATTTATTTATCTATATATCTATCTCTCTCATATCTATCTATCTATCGTCTCTATCTATCTCATATCTATTCTATCTATCTATCTTATATCTATCTATCTCATATCCATCTATCTATCTCATATCTATATATTCATATCTATCTATCTCATATTATTCTCATATCTATTCTATCTATCTCTTATCTATTATCTATCTCATAATCTAATCTATCTCCTATCTGATCTATTATCTATCTATCTAATCTCCTATCTATTTTCTATCTATCTATTCTCATATCTATCTATCTATCTCATTCTATTCTTCTATCTATCTATCTATATCATATCAATCCTATCTATTCTATCTATCTATCTATTATCGATCTCCTATCTATCATCTATCTCATATCTATCTATCTATCTATCTATCCATGTAATCTCATATCTATCTATCTATCTTCAGATCTATCCTAACTCATATCTATTACTCTATTATCTTTCTATCTATCTCATATCTATCTATCTCATATTGTTGCTATCTATCTCATATCTGAACTATCTATCTATTCCTTCTCATAGTATATCTATCTAATATCTATCTATCTCAGTATCTATCTATATCTAATCTCATATCTAGTCGTATCTCTTATCTATCTATCTATCTCATATCTTTCTATCTATCTATCTATCTCATTCTTTCGTATCCATATAATCTACATCTATCTCTATCTATTATATCATATATATCTATCTCATATCTTATCTATCTCCATATTATTCTATCTATCTATCTAATATCTATTTATCTATTATCTATCTATATCTATCTATCTATCTATTATCTATCTCATATCTATTATCTATCTATCTCATATCTTCTCTATCTTATATCTATCTATCTCATATCTATTTATCTCATTATTCTATCTCATATCATATCTTTTCCTATCTATCTTCTCTATCTTTCTTCTTATTATCTCTCTCTATCATATCTATCTATCTATCATATCTATCTATCTCATATCTATCTATCTCATATCATCTATCTATTCATATATATCTATTATACTCTATCTATCTCATATCTAATCTATCTCATATTATCTCATATCTATCTATCTATCTCATATCTATTCTATATCTATCTATCCCATTATCTATTATATATTATCCCATATCTATCTATCTCATATCTATCTATCTCATATCTATTCTATCTATCTCATATCATCTATCTATCTATCTCATATCTATTTATTCATATCTATCTATCTATCATCCTATCTATTCTATTCATATCTATCTATCTATCGATCTATATATCTATCTATCTATCTATCTTTCATATCTATCTATCTATCTATCTATCTCATAATCTATCTATCTATCTATCATATCTATCTATCTTATCTTTCTATATATTATCTCATATCTTACCTATCTCATATCCATCTATCTATCTCATATCTATCTATCTATCTCATATCTTTCTATCTCATATCTATCTATCTATCTATCTCATATCTATCTATCTATTCCTATTTATCTTTCTCATATCCTATCTATCCTATCTCAATCTATCTATCTATCTATCTATCTATCTCATATCTATCTATCTCATTATCATATCTATTCTATATCAATATCTATCTATCTATCTCATTTATATGTATCTCATATTCTATCTATCTTATCTCATATCCATCTATCTATCCTCATATCTATCGATCTCATATCCATCTATCTATCTCTTATCTATTATCTATCTATATCTATCTATCTCATATCTATATTATCTATCTTTCTCAATCTTATCTATATATCTATTCCTATCTGATCTATCTCATATCTATCTATCTATCTCATATCTATTATCTATCTATCTATCTATCTATCTCATATCTATCATCTCTCTCTTTATCTCATATCTATCTATCTATCTCATATCTATCTATCTATCCGTATCTCTATCTATCCTATTTATTCATATATATATATCTATTCTATCTATCTATCTCAATATTATTTATCTCATATTTATCTATCTATCTTTTTATGTATATATCTCATATTATCTATCTGATCTCTACTCTATCTATCTCATATTATCTATCTATCTATCTATCTATCTTATCTATCTATTCCTAATCTATCTATCTATCTATCTATCTCATTTTCTATTCTATCTATCTATCTATCTTCATATCTTCCTTAATTATTCTATCTCGATATCTATATATCTATCTATCTATTCTATCTATCTCCTTCATCTCATTATCTATCTTCTCATATCTTTCTATCTATCTATCTATCTATCTCAATATCTATCTACTATCGATCTATTCTCATATCTATCTATCTATTCTATCTATCTATATACCTGTTCTATATATATCATATCTATCTATCTCCTATCTGTCTCTATCTATCTCATAGCTATCTATCTATCTATCTATCTATCTATCTCTCTATCTCATATCTATCTCTTATCTATCGATCTCAGATCTATGTATCTCATATCTATCTATCCCATATCTAATCTATCTATCTTCATATCTATCTATCTATTAGCTATCTATCTCCTAATCTCTCTCATATTATCTCTCTATAGTCTATCTTTATCTATCTATTATCTATCTATCTATCTCTATCTTATCTTTCTATCTATCTCATATCTATCTATCTATCTATCTCATATCTATCTATCATCATAGTTATCTTTTTTCTACCTTGCTATCTATTCTATATATTATATCTATCTATCTGTCTCATTTTCTACTATCTCATATCTGTCTATCTATCTATAGCTATCTATCTATCTATCTATCTATCTATCTATCTATCCCATATCTAGCTATCGCATATCTCGCTATCTCTATATCTATCTATCTATCTATCTATCTATCTATCTATCTATCTATCTATCTATCTATCTATCTATCCTATGGGTTGATGCATAGCTCATACGCTCTATTCTTCTATATAGTGATTAGCGAGTATCTGTGGTCCTATGCTCCGTGGTCCACATGGAGTCAGCAGCCAGTGATACATTGTAATATCTGATTATCTCAGCAGATGACAACCCTTGGTTTGGGCTGATCTTGGTGCAGGATGTCCTCTTGACCTGGTGGCTGCATCTTCTGGTGTCCATTGTGTTACCCTCCAGGAAGTTTCGGACACAGCTGTCAGATTTTGGGCCCCCTGCCTCTGAGTTGTCCCAGCCCTGTGGTGAGGGCTATCCTGCCCTCAGGTTGCTCTGTTTATCCAGACATTGTTCTGGTAAGTGAGTTTATTGAAATTAAGTTACCCTATGAAGGGATTTACAATTTGTCTCCTGGTCTCACCCCAATGTTTTCTGGTTCCTCTGACACCCCACAATTTCTGGAATATATTGTACTGGCAACAGGGACAGACTCTGCACCTAACACTGAGTCAGGGGAACCTGGAACCAACATGATGATTATGGGGCCACTTGTGGAACTGGGTTTTACCTTGATTTTACTGTGGGGTCCTCGGTAAAGGATAAGGTGTCTAATCCTTAATAGACTAAAAAGCTCTGGGCCCCATTTGAAAGGCGCATGTCCCATCCATCAGCGACCGGTACAATGACGTATCATGCAGACATAGGGGAGGCTGTCATGTAATATAGATGCTACATATAATGGCTGATTGCTGTAAGGAGTGTTATAGAGATCCACAACAACCTTATTGCTGACCTTATACCTGGTGGGCCGGTGGCTTATCCCAGCTTTCAGCTTCACACACATGCAAAGCACCAACTCATCATAAGAGCTGTGGTTTAATCCCTATCTATCTATCTATCTATCTATCTATCTATCTATCTATCTATCCCATATCTATCTATCTTATCTATCTATCCTTTCTATCTATATCTATCTATCTATCAATCTCATATTATCTATCTATCTATCTCTCTATCCATCCATCCATCTATCTCATATCTATCTATCTACCTCATATCTATCTATCTATCTATCTATCTATCTATCTCCTATCTATCTATATCTCTCATATCTATCTATCGATCCCATATCTATCTCTCTCTATCTATCTATCTCCTTTCTATCCATCTATCTATATTATATCTCTCTATCTCTCATATCTATCTATCTATTATCTATCATCTCTACTCTTTCTATCTCTCTATCCCATATTATTATAATCTATCTATCTATCTATCCCTTTATCTATCTATCTATCTATTCCCATATCTATCTATTCTATCCCATATCTTTCTATCTATCTCATATCTATCTATCTCATATCTATCTTATCTATCTCATAATCTAATCTATCTATCTCATATCTATTCTATCTTTAGTCATATCGCATATCTATCTATCTATCTCATATCTATTATCTTTATCTATCTATCTATCTATCTTCTATTTTCAAATCTATCTATTTTTCTATCTATCTCTTATCTATCTATCTATTGTTTTTTATCTATCAATCTGATTTTCTATCTAAACTATCTATCGATTTTTATCTATTTATTGATATCTATTATTTTCCCATCTATCTGGGGTTATTATTATCTCTTTCATTTCTATTATCTATCTCTCCAAAAATCTATCTATCTAATTTTTTTATTCCTTATTTATATTTTTTTTTGATATCTCTTTGTCTCAATTTTTGTCTTTCTTCTATATCTAAAAAAACAACCAAAATCCCGCAGTCAACTTTTTAAAACCCAAAGGGTTTTTGAGGAATTTTTAGGTTTTTAGTTCACTTTTTTTTATAAAAATTTCTTAAGCTCCCCCTTCCCCCCTTTTAACAAGAGGACCTCAATTTCCGGTGGGAACCTACACTAAAAGGGTTAAACCCCCTTTTAAATGCCTGTCCAGACCTCCCCACTTTAAAGGGGGGGAAGGCTCCAGTTTCATGATAAATCTGAGGGGTGAAGATGTTTTTCCTGTTAAATTTTCCCCACTTTGTGTTTAACATTGGGAATCAGTTTAGTCTGCCCATTTAAAGGGTGTAAAGTAAATGACTGTGTGTTTGGTATCTGGGGGTGGGTTTTACGCTGAACAGGGGGCCAAAGGGGTGATTTAAAGGAGACGTATTCTCAGGAGATTTAAAAAGAAAATTTTCAGACAAGATGTTTAATGTAAAAAGGGTATAAGACCAAATTCCCAAACAGGCCCGATGTTCCCTTTTACTACAGGGGGCACATAAAAATTTTAGGAGTTTATGGGGCTATGGGGGCTGGGGCCAATCCACCCGGGGAAAATTAATTTGGGAATACCCAAAAAATGATGACAAAATAAAGAGAAGGATAATACAAATCGTAACTAGATTCCAGAAAAGCTTTTAGAGAGTTTATAGGTGAACTCCAAGGTCAGGGTACATCATTTTCAGATCGTGCTGTCGTTGACTAACTGGACTTAATGGAAGATGACCCAGGAGGAAACAACTGTTGAAATTTTAAAACGTTTAAAAAAGCGGAAAATGTTTTTTGGTAAAAAGCATAAATTGGGCAAGAAACAAAGTTTTGGGGGGTGGGGTCCTTTGGACAGGGTGGGGGCCAAAACTGGGGGCCCGTTTTTAGAAATTTACATCAGCTCTATGGGCCCCCAGATGCAAAAAATTTTAAGCTTCAAAGAAAACAGCCGTGGGACCTATGGGGGATTTCATGGCATTTTTGGAGTGAAAAAGTGTGTCCCGTGTCCAAAAAAAATTTTGGGTTTTGTCCCCAGGGCTTGGGGGTAAAAGCAAAACAAAAGGACTATAAAAAAAGTGTTTCTATGAGACCTAATCTTAAAAACTTATTTAAAATATGTGGAAGAAACTAAAATTTTTGCAAATTTTGGGGAAAAAAGGTCCTTCACACTTTTAAAAAAGCGGGGGAAGTTTGCTCAAAAGGGGGTGGGGGCCCAAAAAACTGTGGACAGCTGGGCACAAAAAGGGGGGCCAAAAAACCTTTTGGACAGCCAAGGGCACAGTGGGAAATGGTGGGGAACTGGTTTTTCCCGGTAGGGGGGGTCAAAAAGTTTTGGACAGCTGGAGTCTGAGAAGTGGGCTAAATACCTATAGACAGCTGGAGTCTGAGGAGTGAACCAAATATCTGTGGACAGCTGGAGCATGAGGAGTGTGCCAAATACTTGTGGACAGCTGGAGCATGGGAAGTGCGGCCCCAAAAACCTTTTTTGGCAGCTGGAGAAAGAAAGGGGTGCGCCAAATAAACCCCTGGACGCTGGAACCCTTTAGGAGTGAGCCAAATGCCTGTGGACAGCTGGAGCACGAGGAGTGGGCCAAAGACATGTGGACAGCTGGAGCACAAGGAGTGGGCCAAATACCTGTGGACAGCTGGAGCACAAGGAGTGGGCCAAATACCTGTGGACAGCTGGAGCACAAGGAGTGGGCCAAAGATATGTGGAGACCTGGAGTGTGAGAAGTGGGCCAAATACCTATAGAGGGCTGTAGCCTAAAGAGTGGGCCAAGTATCTGTGGACAGTTGGAACAAGATGAGGGAGTCAAATTCCTGTGGGCAGCTGGAGCACAAGGAATGGGGCAAATACCTGTGGACAGCTGGTGCCTGCGGAGTGGGACAAATACCTGTGGACAGCTGGAGACATCTAGGGAATGAAGCCGGATCAAATACCTGTGGACAGCTGAAGCCCGAGGAGTGAGCCAAATACGTGTGGACAGTTGGAGCCTGAGGAGTGGGCCAAATACCTGTGGACAGCTGGAGCACGAGTGGGGCAAATACTTGTGGACAGCTGGAGCCTGAGGAGTGGGTCAAATACCTGTGGACAGCTGGAACTTGACGAGTGGGCCAAATACCTGTGGACAGCTGGAGCACAAGGAGAGGGGGCAAATACCTGTGGACAGCTGGAATTTGACGAGTGGGCTAAATACTTGTGGACAGCTGGAGTCTAAAAAGTGGGCAAAATACCTATAGACAGCTAGAGATTAAGGAGTGGGCCAAATACCTGTGGATGGGTGAACTCTCACTGAGAGTTACAGAAATCCTTTAACACCTTCTGTAATAGCGGTGTTATGCGTACCATTATGTGGCACTGGTCTTACTGGTATGATTAACCACTTCTAGTCCAGCTCTATGGCAGCATTAGATAATGATGGAGGCTTGGTCTCAGGCACTGAGCTCCTAATAGACAAGAGTAAGCTTGTCTTTCTCCTGGGGCCCGACCCATGCTGAGGTAGATGATGATCACTTGAGATGCTGGTAGTAACTCCACACAGTGCTAATGGGCAGGCGTCCCCACTTCAAAGGCCAGCGGGACGGGTTCGGGGCTTTGAAGCCCAGATTGGCAGCAGAGCTTTGTGTTTTCGGCCAGTTGACATGAATGCAACAAATGAGATGTGAATGGGATGATAATGAGGAGGAGGGAAGGAGAGAAATCACAGATCACTGCTATTGTCCTATGCCTGTGAGCAGAGCAAATATTAGACCTGCACTGTCAATGTCTGTGGAAGATTGGACCAGCTGGGCTAGTGGTGACCAAATACTGGCCTGTAAAGTGGTGACCTGACATGGCCTGTAAAAGTGCAGCTCCACCATCAAACCACCAGCATCTCCAAAATACACACTACACTGTATCTGAGAACATCTGAGAACATCTCCACACAACCTGGAAGTCACCCACAGGGTGGTGGGAATTTCATACATTCAAAACATAGGGGCTGTGTATCCACATAAGGTGTATGCTGAGGTGTAGGAGGAGGTTCTGCAGCGGATGAGGTGTATGAGGAGGTTCTGCAGCGGATGAGGTGTATGAGGAGGTTCTGCAGCGGATGAGGTGTATGAGGAGGTTCTGCAGCGGATGAGGTGTATGAGGAGGTTCTGCAGCGGATGAGGTGTATGAGGAGGTTCTGCAGCAGGTGAGGTGTAGGATGAGGTTCTGCAGCAGTGAGGTGTTCATGAGGAGGTTCTTGCAGCAGATGAGGGGTATGAGGAGGTTGCAAGCAGATGAGGTGTTGAGGAGGTTCGCAGCAGATGAGTTGTATGAGGAGGTTCTGCAGCAGATGAGGTGCTGATGAGGAGGATTCTGCAGCTGATGAGGTTGTAGGAGGAGTTCTGCAGCAGATGAGGTGGTATGAGGAAGTTCTTGAAGAGCAGATGAGGTGTATGAGGAGGTTCTGCAGCAGGTGAGGTGTATGAGGAGGTTCTGCAGCAGATGAGGTGTATGAGGAGGTTCTGCAGCAGATGTGGCGTATGAGGAGGCTCTGCAGCAGATGAGGTGTAGGAGGAGGTTCTGCAGCGGATGAGGTGTATGAGGAGGTTCTGCAGCAGATGAGGTGTATGAGGAGGTTCTGCAGCAGATGAGGTGTAGGAGGAGGTTCTGCAGCAGATGAGGTGTATGAGGAGGTTCTGCAGCAGATGAGGTGTAGGAGGAGGTTCTGCAGCAGATGAGGTGTAGGAGGAGGTTCTGCAGCAGGTGAGGTGTATGAGGGCGGTTCTTGGCAGAATCTGAGCCCCCCGAGGTGTATGAGGTTGTTCGCAGCAGATGAGGTGTATGAGGAGGTTCTGCAGCGGATGAGGTGTATGAGGAGGTTCTGCAGCAGATGAGGTGTATGAGGAGGTTCTGCAGCAGATGAGGTGTATGAGGAGGTTCTGCAGCAGATGAGGTGTATGAGGAGGTTCTGCAGCAGGTGAGGTGTATGAGGAGGTTCTGCAGCAGATGAGGTGTATGAGGAGGTTCTGCAGCAGATGAGGTGTATGAGGAGGTGCTTGTCGAGATGAGGTGTAGGAGGAGGTTCTGCAGCGGGATGAGGTGTATGTGGAGGTTTTCTGCAGCAGGGTGAAGGTGTATGAGGAGGTTCTCTGCAGAGTGAGGTGTAGGAGGAGATCTGCAGCAGATGAGGTAGTATGAGGAGGTTTTCTGCAGCAGATGAGGTGTATGAGGAGGTTCTGCAGCAGATGAGGTGTAGGAGGAGGTTCTGCAGCAGATGAGGTGTAGGAGGAGGTTCTGCAGCAGATGAGGTGTATGAGGAGGTTCTGCAGCAGATGAGGTGTATGAGGAGGTTCTGCAGCAGATGAGGTGTATGAGGAGGTTCTGCAGCAGATGAGGTGTATGAGAGGTATGCAGCAGGATGAGGTGTAGAGGGATGGTTCTGCAGCAGATGAGGTGTAGGAGGAGTTTCTGCAGCAGATGTGGTGTAGGAGGAGGTTCTGCAGCAGATGAGGTGTATGAGGAGGTTCTGCAGCAGATGAGGTGTATGAGGAGATTTGCAGCGGATGAAGTGTATGAGGGAGGTTCTGCAGCAGATGAGGTGTATGAGGAGGTTCTGCAGCAGATGGGGTGATGTGGTGGTTTCTCGAGCAGTTGAGGTTGTATGAGGAGGTTCTGCAGCTGATGAGGTGTATGAGGAGGTTCTGCAGCAGAAGCAGGTGATTAGGAGGTTCTGCAGACAGTTGAGGTGTATGAGGAGGTCTGAGCACATGAGGTGGTAGGTGGAGGTTCATGCCAGCGGATGAGGGTGTGAGGAGGAGGTTCTGCAGGCAGATGAGGTGTATATGAGGAGGTTTCTGCAAGCAGCTGAGGGTGTATGAGGAGGGGTTCTGCAGCAGATGAGGTGTATTAGCAGGTTCTGCAGCATGAGTGTGTATTGAGGAGTTCTGCTGCAGATGAGGTGTATTAGGAGGTTCTGCAGCAGTTGAGGTGTATGAGGAGGTTCTGCAGCACATGAGGTGTATGAGGAGGTTCTGCAGCGGATGAGGTGTAGGAGGAGGTTCTGCAGCAGATGAGGTGTATGTGGAGGATCTGCAGCTGCTGAGGTGTATGATGGAGGGTTCTGCAGCAGATGAGGTGTAGCGAGGAGGTCTGCAGAGGTGAGTGTAGGTGGAGGTTCTGCAGCAGTTGAGTGTATGAGGAGGTTTTTTTCTGCAGCCAATTTTGGAGGTGTATGA
The DNA here is from genome assembly GCA_025379985.1 of Phyllomedusa bahiana. Classification (NCBI taxonomy): domain Eukaryota; kingdom Metazoa; phylum Chordata; class Amphibia; order Anura; family Hylidae; genus Phyllomedusa; species Phyllomedusa bahiana. The sequence goes on from JAODAL010016512.1 coordinate 18,177, forward strand.
GGAGTGTCTGCAGCGGATGAGGTGTAGGAGGAGGTTCTGCAGCAGATGAGGTTTTGAGGAGGCGTTCTGCGCACATGAGGTGTACTGTAGGAGGTTTGCAGCACATGTGGTGTATGAGGGCGGTTCTGCAGCGGTTGAGGTGTAGGAGGAGGTTCTGCAGCAGATGAGGTGTATGAGGAGGTTCTGCAGCAGAGGTGTATGAGGAGGTTCTGCAGCAGCTGTGGTGTATGAGGAGGTTCTGCAGCAGATGAGGTGTTTGAGGGAGGTTCTGCAGCAAGCTGAGTGTATGAGGGAGGCTCTGCAGCGGGGGAGGATGCGGGTGTATGGGAAGGTTCTGCAGCAGATGAGTTGTAGGAGGAGGTTCTGCAGCAGATGTGGTATAGAGGAGATTCTGCAGCAGATGAGGTGTATGCGGAGATTCTGCAGGGATGAGGTGTATGAGGATGTTCTTCAGCAGATTAGGTGTATGAGGAGGTTCTGCAGCAGATGAGGTGTATGAGGAGGTTCTGCAGCAGATGAGGTGTATGAGGAGGTTCTGCAGCAGATGAGGTGTATGAGGTGGTTCTGCAGCAGATGAGGTGTTATTAGGGAGGTTCTGCAGCAGTAAATTGAGGTTGTAATGAGGAGGTTGCAGCACATTGAGGTGTATGAGGAGGTTCTGCAGCGGATGAGGTGTAGGAGGAGGTTCTGCAGCAGATGAGGTGTTTGAGGAGTTCTGCAGCAGCTGAGGTGTATGAGGGATGGTTCTGCAGCAGATGAGGGGTTTTAGGAGGTTCTGCAGGCAGATGAGTGTGTATGAGGGAGGTTCTGCAGCGATGAGGGTATTAGGAGGTCTGCAGCAGTTGAGGTGTATGAGGAGGTTCTGCAGCACATGAGGTGGTTTGAGGAAGGTTCTGCAGCGGATGAGGTTGTAGGAGAGGTTTCTGCAGCAGATGAGTGTTATGAGGAAGGTTCTGCAGCAGATTGAGGTGTAGAGGAGTTCTGCAGAGGTGAGGTGTAGAGGAGTTCTGCAGCAGTTGAGGTGTATGAGGAGGTTCTGCAGCACATGAGGTGTATGAGGAGGTTCTGCAGCGGATGAGGTGTAGGAGGAGGTTCTGCAGCAGATGGAGGTGTATGAGTAGTTTGCAGCAGATGAGGTGTAGGGAGGAGGGTCTGCAGCAGATGAGGTGTATGAGGAGGTTCTGCAGCAGATGAGGTGTATGAGGAGGTTCTGCAGCGGATGAGGTGTCGGAGGAGGTTCTGCAGCGGCGGAGGTGTAGGAGGAGGTTCTGCAGCGGGTGAGGTGTTTTATGAGGAGGTTCTGCAAGCCAGATGAGGTGTTATGAGGATGGTTTCTGCAGCAGGATGAGGTGTATGTGGAGGTTTGCAGCAGATGAGGTGTAGGAGGAGTTCTGTTTTTTACAAGCAGTGGGTGTAGGAGGAGGTTCTGCAGCAGATGAGGTGTATGAGGAGGTTCTGCAGCAGATGAGGTGTATGAGGAGGTTCTGCAGCAGATGAGGTGTATGAGGAGGTTCTGCAGCAGATGAGGTGTATGAGGAGGTTCTGCAGCAGATGAGGTGTAGGAGGAGGTTCTGCAGCAGGTGAGGTGTATGAGGAGGTTCTGCAGCAGATGAGGTGTATGAGGAGGTTCTGCAGCAGATGAGGTGTAGGAGGGAGGTTCTGCAGCAGTTGGGGTGTAGTTAGGGGAGGTTCTGCAGCTGCTGCGGTGTAGGAGGGGTTCTGCAGCAGATGAGGTTGTAGGAGGAGGTTGCTGCAGCAGATGAGGTGTAGGAGGAGTTCTGCAGCGGGTGAGGTTGTTGGAGGGGTTCTGCAGAGCTGAGGTGTATGAGGAGGTCTGCAGCAGCTGAGTTGTTTGATGAGGTTCTGCAGGCAGATGAGGTGTAGGCAGAGGTTCTGCAGCATATGAGGTGTTATGATGAGGATCTTGGCAGCAGATGAGGTGTATGAGAGAGGTTCTGCACGCGGATGAGGTGTAGGAGGGGTTTGCAGCGGCGTGAGGTGTGATATGAGGAGGTTCTGCAGCAGGTGAGTGTATGAGGAGGTTCTGCAGAGCAGTGAGGTGTATGAGGAAGGTTCTGCAGCAGGATGAGGGTTATGAGGAGGTTATGCAGCAGGTGAGGTGTATGGGAGGTTCTGCAGCAGCTGAGGTGTAGGAGGAGTTCTGCAGCTGATGGGTGGTGAGGAGGCTCTGCAGGATGAGGTGTATGTGGAGGTTCCGCAGCAGGTGCAGGTGTATGAGGAGGTTCTGCGCAGCAGATGGGAGGTTTATGAGGAGGTTCTGCAGCAGATGAGGTTAGGAGGAGTTTCTGCAGCGGCTTGAGGTGTATGTGGAGTTCTGCTAGCAGATGAGGTGTATGAGGGAGGATTCTGCAGCAGGATGAGGTGTAGGAGGATGGTCTGCATCGCTGAGGTGTATGAGGAGGTTCTGCAGCGGTCGTGAGGGTGTTAGGAGGAGGTTCTGCAGCAGATGAAGGTCTATGAGGAGGTTCTGCAGCAGATGTGGTGTAGGTAGGAAGGAGGTTCTGCAGCAGGTGTGGTGTATGAGGAAGGTTTCTGGCAGCAGATGAGGTGTAGAGGAGGTTCTGCAGCAGATGAGGTGTATGAGGAGTTCTGGCGCGGCATGAGGGTATGAGGAGGTTTCTAGGCAGCGGGTGAGGTGTAGGAGGAAAGAAGGTTCTGCTGCAGATGAGGTTGTATGAGGAGTTCTGCAGCAGATGAGGTGTTAATGAGGAGGTTTCTGCAGCAGCTGAGGTGTATGAGGAGGTTTCTGCTGAAGATGAGGTGTATGAGGGAGGTTCTTGCAGCAGGTGAGGTTTATGAGGAGGTTCTGCAGCAGCTGTGGTGTATGAGGAGGTTCTGCAGCAGATGAGGTGTTAGGAGGATGGTTCTGCGAGAGGTGAGGTAGTATGAGGAGGTTTGCTAGCAGATGAGGTGTATGAGGGGGTTCTGCAGCAGATGAGTGTATGAGGAGGTTCTGCAGCGGTCGGCTGAGGTGTTATGAGGTGGTTCTGCAGCGGTGTGAGGTGTAAGGAGGAGGCTTCTGCAGCGATGAGGTGTATGAGGAGGTTCTGCAGCAGGGATGAGGTGTGATGAGGAGGTTCTGCAGCAGCTGAGGTGTTTATGAGGAGGTTCTGCAGCAGATGAGGTTGTATGAGGAGGTTCTGCTGCAGGTGTGGGTGTATGAGAGGTTCTGCAGCAGTCTGAGGTGTATGTGGAGGTTTTCTTGCTGCAGGTGAGGTGTATGAGGGGTATGCAGCAGATGAGTGTGTAGGAGGAGGTTCTGCAGCGGCTGGGTGTATGAGGAGGTTCCTGCAGAAGATGAGTGTAGGAGGAGGTTCTGCAGAAGATGAGGTGTATGAGGAGGTTCTGCTGCAGATGAGGTGTATGAGGAGGTTCTGCAGCAGATGAGGTGTAGGAGGAGGTTCTGCAGCGGTGAGGTGTATGAGGAGGTTCTGCAGCTGATGAGGTGTAGGAGGAGGTTCTGCAGCAGATGAGGTGTAGGAGGAGGTTCTGCAGCAGATGAGGTGTAGTGGAGGTTCTGCTGCGGGTTGTGGTGTATGAGAGGTTTGCAGCAGCTTGAGGTGTATGAGGAGGTTCTGCAGCAGATCGAGGTGTATGGAATGAGGTTCTGCAGCAAGATGAGGTGTATGAGGAGGTTCTGCAGAAGATGAGGTGTAGGAGGAGGTTCTGCAGCGGATGAGGTGTAGGTGGAGGTTCTGCAGCAGCTGAGGTGTATGAGGAGGTTTTCTTGCAGCAGGTGAGTGTAGGAGGAGGTTTCTGCAGCAGGTGAGGTGTATGAGAGGTTTTCTGCAGCAGATGGGTGTAGGAGGAGAGTTCTGCAGCAGATGAGGTGTAGGAGGAGGTTCTGACAGCGTGACGGTGTATGAGGAGGTTCTGCAGATTGGTGAGGTGTATGAGGAGGTTCTGCAGCGGGCTGAGGTGTAGGAGGGTGTTCTGGCGAGCAGGTGAGCGTGTGATAGAGGAGGCTCTGCAGCGGCTGAGGTGTAGGAGGAGGCTTCTGCAGCGGAGAGGTGTATGAGGATGGTTCTGCCAGCAGGTGTGGTTAGGGGGAGGTTCTGGAGCAGGTGAGGTGTCATGATGAGGTTCTGCAGCTGATGAGGTATGTAGGAGGAGGTTCTGCAGCGGTCGAGGTGTAGGTGGAGGTTTCTGCAGCAGATGAGGGGTGCTATGAGGATGGTTCTGCAGGCAGATGAGGTGTTAGGTGGAGTTCTGCAAGAAGGTGAGGTGTATGAGGAGGTTCTGCAGCAGATGAGGCGTAGGTGGAGGTTCTGCAGCAGATGAGGTGTATGAGGAGGCTCTGCAGCAGATGAGGTGTATGAGGAGGTTCTGCAGCGGATGAGGTGTATGAGAGGTTCTGCAGCGGATGAGGTGTAGGAGGAGGTTCTGCAGCAGGTGAGGTGTATGAGGAGGTTCTGCAGCGATGAGGTGTAGGAGGAGGTTCTCTAGCAGATGTGGTGTATGATGTGGTTTCTGCAGCAGGCTGAGGTGTGGGAGGAGGTTTATTTACTGCAGCGATGCGGTGTAGGAGGAGGTTCTGCAGCAGATGAGGTGTATGAGGAGGTTCTGCAGCAGATGAGGTGTGGGAGTAGGTTCTGCAGCGGCTGAGGTGTAGGAGGAGGTTCTGCAGCGGCTGAGGTGTATGAGGAGGCTCTGCAGTGGATGAGGTGTATGAGGAGGTTCTGCAGCGGAGGAGGTTTATGAGGAGGTTCGCAGCAGATGAGGGTTATGAGGAGGTTTCTGCTAGCATGTATGAGGTGTAGGAGGAGGTTCTGCAGCAGATGAGGTGTAGGAGGAGGTTCTGCAGCAGCTGGGGGTATGAAGGATGTTCTGCAGCAGATGAAGGTTGCGAGGGGGAGGTTCTGCAGCAGGTGAGGTGTAGGAGGAGGTTCTGCAGCGGCTGAGGTGTAGGAGGAGGTTCTGCAGCAGGTGAGGTGTAGGAGGAGGTTCTGCAGCAGGTGAGGTGTATGAGGAGGTTCTGCAGCGGATGAGGTGTAGGAGGAGGTTCTGCAGCGGATGAGGTGTAGGAGGAGGTTCTGCAGCGGCTGAGGTGTAGGAGGAGGTTCTGCAGCAGATGAGGAGTATTTGGAGGTTCTGCAGCAGATGAGGTGTAGGAGGAGGTTCTGCAGCAGATGAGGTGTATGAGAGGTTCTGGAGCAGATGAGGTGTAAGAGGGGTTTGCAGCAGATGAAAGGTTTTGTATGATGAGGGTCTGCAGCGGATGAGGTGGTATGAGTAGGTTCTGCAGCGGATGAGGTGTATGAGGAGGTTCTGCAGCAGATGAGGATTAGGAGGAGGTTCTGCAGCAGCTGAGGTGTATGATGAGGTTCTGCAGCAGATTAGGTGTAGGAGGAGGTTCTGCAGAAGTGAGTGTATGGGGGTTTCTGCAGCACGCTGTGGTGTAGGAGGAGGTTCTGCAGCAGATGAGGTGTTAGGAGGAGGTTCTGCAGCTGACGATGGGTTGTAGGAGGAGAGTTCTGCAGCTGATGTGGTGTATGAGGAGGTTTCTGCAGCAGATGTGGTGTATGTGGAGTTTCTGCAGCGATGTGGTTGTGGTTGAGGAGTTCTGCAGCAGATGAGGAGTCTGAGTAGGTTCTGCAGCAGATGAGGAGTATGAGGACGGTTCTGCAGCAGAGTGAGGGTATGGAGGAGGTTCTGCAGCAGATGAGGAGTATGAGGAGGTTCTGCAGAAGATGAGGTGTGTGGATGAGGAGGTTCTGCAGCAAGATGAGGTGTTATGAGGAGGGTAAGCAGCAGATGAGGTGTAGGAGGAGGTTCTGCCAACGATGGGTGTATGAGGAGGTTCTGCAGCAGCTGAGGTGTATGAGGGTGGTTCTGCTGCAGATGAGGTGTATGAGGAGGTTCTGCAGCAGGTGAGGTGTATGAGGAGGCTCTGCAGCAGTATGTGGGTGTATGAGGAGTCTGCAGCAGCTGAGGGTATGAGGTGGTTCCTGCAGCAGATGAGGTGTATGAGGAGGTTCTGCAGCAGGTGAGGTGTCGGAGGTGGTTCTGCAGCAGATGAGTGTAGGAGGAGGGTTTTCTGCAGCGGATGAGGTGTAGGTGGAGTTCTGCAGCGAGATGAGGTGTTGGGGAGGTTCTGCAGCAGATGAGGTGTAGGAGCGAGGTTCTGCAGCAGATGTGGTGTTTTATGAGGAGGTTCTGTCTGCAGATGAGGTGGTAGAGGAGGTTCATGCAGCAGCTGAGGTGTAGGGAGGGAGGTTCATGAGCAGATGAGGTGTATGAGGAGGTTCTGCAGCAGCTGAGGTGTATGAGGAGGTTCTGCAGCAGATGAGGAGTATGAGGTGGTTCAGCAGCAGATGAGGAGTAGGAGGAGGTTCTGCAGAAGATGAGGTGGATGAGGAGGTTCTGCAGCTGGTGATGAGGTGTATGAGGAGTTCTGCGCAGATGAGGTGTTATGAGGAGGTTTCTGCAGCTGATGATGTGTATGAGGAGGTTGTGCAGCTTATGAGGTTTATTAGGTGGTTATGCAGCAGATTAGGTGTATGAGGAGGTTCTGCTGCAGCTGATGTGTATGAGGCGGGTTCTGCGGCAGATGAGGTGTTATGAGGCAGGTTCTGCAGCAGATGAGGTGTATGAGGAGTTCTGCAGCGATGAGGTGTATGAGGAGGTTCTGCGGCAGATGAGGTGTATGAGGAGGCTCTGCAAGCAGATGAGGTGTAGGAGGAGGTTTGCAGAAGATGAGGTGGAGAGGGAGGTTCTGCTGCGGCTGAGGGTGTATGAGGAGGTTCTGCAGCTGATGAGGTGTATGAGGTGGTTTCTGCTGAGGTGAGGTGTATGATGAGGTTCTGCAGCAGCTGAGGTGTATGGGGAGGTCTGCAGCGATGAGGAGTATGAGGAGGTTCTGCAGCAGATGAGGTGTATGAGGAGGTTCTGCAGCGGATGAGGTGTTTGAGGAGGTTCTGCAGCAGGTGATGAGGTGTATGAGGAGTTCTGCACGCAGATGAGGTGTATGAAGGGGTTTGCTGTGCTGCGTGATGGGTGTGTGTAGGAGGAGGGGTGTTCTGCAGCAGATGATATGTATGAGGAGGTTTGCAGCAGATGAGGAGTATATGAGGAGGTTCTGCGAGCAGATTTGAGGTGGTATGAGGAGGTTCTGCAGGCAGATGAGGTGTTTGAGGAGTTCTGCAGCAGGTTGAGGTCGTATGAGGAGGGTTCTGCAGCAGATGAGGTGTTTGAGGAGGTTCTGCAGCGGATGAGGTGTAGGAGTAGGTTCTGCAGCAGATGAGGTGTAGGAGGAGGTTCTGAAGCAGATGAGGTATAGGAGGAGATTCTGCAGCAGATGAGGTGTATGAGGAGGTTCTGCAGCAGATGAGGTGTAGGGAGGTGGTCGTTTCTGCCAGCAGATTGAGGTGTATGAGGAGGTTCTGCAGGCAGCTGAGGCCGCCCTGCGTGGTGTTGAGGAGGTTCTGCAGCAGTTGAGGTGTATGAGGAGTTTTCTGCAGCAGATGAGTTGTATGAGGAGGTTCTGCAGCAGATGAGTGTTGGGAGGAGTTTTGCAGCTGATGAGGTGTATGAGGAGGTTCTGCAGCCAGTGGGTGTATGAGGAGGTTCTGCAGCAGATGAGGTGTATGAGGAGGTTCTGCAGCAGATGAGGTGAATGAGGAGGTTCTGCAGCGGATGAGGAGTGTGAGGGAGGTTCTGCAGATGCAGCAGATGAGGTGTAGGAGAAGGTTTCTGCAGCAGCATGAAGTAGTAGGAGAGGTTCTGCAGCAGATGAGGTGTATAGGAGGCTTCTGCAGAAGTTTAGGTGTATTCTGAGGAGTTCTGCAGCAGATGAGGTGTATGAGGAGGATTCTGCAGCAGATAAGGTGTTAGGAGGAGGTTCTGCAGCGATGAGGTATGTATGAGGAGGTTCGTGCCAGCTGATGAGGGTTGAGGATGGTTCTGCAGAAGATAGGTGTGGAGGAGGTTCTGCCAGCAGATGAGGTGTATGAGGAGGTTCTGCAGCCGTGAGTGATGAGGAGGTCTGCAAAGGATGAGGGAGTATGAGGAGGTTCTGCTGCAGGTGTGGTGTATGAGGAGATTCTTGAGCAGATGAGGTGTATGAGGAGGTCTGCGCAGATAAGGTGTAGGAGCGAGGTTTGCAGCAGATGAGGTGGTATGAGGAGGTTCTGCGCAGATGAGGTTGTATGAGGAGTTCTGCAGCGGATGTGGACGTATGAGGAGGTTCTGCTGCAAGGTGAGGGTGTATGAGGAGGTTCTGCAGCGGTGAGGCGTGTATGAGGAGGTTCTGCAGCAGGTGAGGTGTATGAGGAGGTTCTGCAGCAGATGATGTTCAGATTTATGTTCATCTCTAGTGGTCACCTGACTATATATGACCAAAGTGATGTCATGTCTACTGGTCACCTCAAGATGATGTGTAGCAGTCATTGGCCATCACCCCAGGAACCTTAGGAATAATATATTTTAGGACCACAGGCTGAACAAATTGAAAAGTGAAGAAAGTCCCACAACTTTGGGACATTTTTCATAGGTAGCTATGGAAAGACTTTATAAAAACTACTTGGTTAAAGTTTACCCTATTTAAGAAATGGACACAATTCCCTGAAACATTTGGCATTGACATCTGATTTAAAATTTTTGGGAACCTGCATTCAACAGAAGAGGTTGATGATGTATTCTCCATTCCAAAAAGAAGCAGCAAATGTAAATTAAATTTCAAACTTTCTGAAATTCTTCTGTAAAAAAAAAAAAATTCTTTTCATTCCGAACATACTTCTTGTTGAAGAGCCATAGCAAGAAAGGCTGAAAAGAACGGCCAGCTTCCCAACCACTGGTGCCCTCGGCAGAGAATGGAGGCCTCGGATCCCCCGCTGCTCGTCGAGTATTACGGAAGAATTAAGTGATTACAACAACAAAGCTGTTAAGAGTTAATGAGGGAACAGATTAAAAGCAGCAGAGATCAATTCCGACTCAGCGAGCATCACGCTTTCTTCTTCCTGGATAAGGATGATGAGAAGAGCTGATCAGGGAAGAGTTGGAGGACATGATCTTCTACAAAAGAGGCCGATTCAATGAGAGCAAATAAACACAGGATAATGTAGGTGAAAGGGCCGTTGAGTCATGCAGTGACACCCTCATTAATAACAGCCCTGACACACTTCCTGTCGGTCATCCCCGATCTTAAATTAAAATTTCCGGACCCCTCTCCAAGAGATATCGGAGATAGCTTCATTGCCTATTGGCTATCGGCCATGGCGAATATTGTTTGATGCCATCTTTATGTTATAAATTTGGGGACGGTAAACACATTTATCATCGCCAGATTCAAACAGTGGTGACAGGAAAATAAAAGTACAAAAAAGCCGTAAAATGTCTACACAAAATTACACAATAGTAACATTTATATATAAGAAAGAGAAGCTAAAAATATGTGAATAATCTGTACCAACAATGGACCACAAATATTATCCTCAGATCAGATGGTGATGACAGTGGAACAAAAAAGTAAAAAGTAAGTACTAAAAAGTATGCACAAAATTATCACTAATATATGTCACTAAAATAAAAAAATCCTAAGCTAAAAATATGTAAAAAAAAATAAATTCTGCCCCTATCAGGCGATATACACGTTCATCATCCACAGATCAGATGGTGGTGACAGAGGAACAAAAAAAAGTAAAATGTAAGTAGTAAAAAGTATGCACAAAGTTATCTGTAATAATATTTACATTTATATATAAGAAAACTAAAAAAATATGTGAATAATCTGTACCCCCAATGGATCACATATATTGTCCTCAGATCAGATGGTGGTGACAGTTCAACAAAAAAAGTAAAAAGTAAGTGGTAAAAAGTATGCACAAAATTATCAATAAAACATAATTAAAATAAAAAATTTCTAAGAAAAAAATATTTAAAAAAAAAAAAAAATCTACCCCTATTAGACAAAACATACGTTCATCATCTTCAGATCAAATGGTGGTGACAGAGGAACAGAAAAAGTGAAAAGTAAGTAGCAAAAGGTATGTACAAAATTATCAATGACATTTATAGTTAAACTAAAAAATTTGTAAGCTAAAAATTTGTAAAAAATTTGTTTTTACCCCTTTTAGACGATATACACGTTCATCACCCTCAGATCATATCGTGATGACAGAGGAACAAAAAAAGTAAGTAGTAAAAAGTATGCACAAAATTATCACTAAAATACAGTATTTAATTAAAATAAAAAATTTCTAAGCTTAAAATATGTAAAAAAAAAATGTCTACCCCCATTAGACGATATACACGTTCATCATCCTCTGATCATATGTTGGTGACAGCGGAACAAAAAATATAAGTATGTAGTATAAGTCTGTACAAAAATTTTCAATTAAATTATAATTAAAATAAAAATTTTCTAAGCTAAAAATATGCCCAAAAAAATTAAAAATTCTACCCCCATTAGACAATATACATGTTCATCATCCTCAGATCAGATGGTGGTGACAGAGGAAAATGAAAGTAAACTAGTAAGTAGTAAAAAGTATGTACAAAAAAATTATCAGTAACAATATAAAAAAAATAAGCTAAAAATATGTAAAAAATTTGTACCGACAATGGACGATAGACATATTCATCATCTTCAGATCAGATGGTGGTGTCAATCAAAAAAAGACAACATAAGTAAATAGAATATGCACAAAGGGCGACCTGTCCCATTAGGGCTGAACCATTTTTTTGGGTGTATTTTGCACCAAAAACTGTTGACGCCCTATTTTCTATATAAAGAACGTTTTATAAAACCCCCAAAACCCCCGGCATTTTACACCCCGGGAAAAACAAATTTTGAATGCACCTAAAGTAGGGTCATCAAATAAGTAAAGAAAATTTGGGTATGCGCCTACATATTCTAAAACCTCTAATTAGGGGCATCAATTAAAAATATGCAAGGTAAAACCCCAACGGCCAGAATTTATTGGGCAAAGGTTTATTCATTCAAAGGGGGCATTAAAACACTTTAAAACACCTTAAAAAATGGCGTGGAGGGGGGCCCCCTATTCTACATGGGGCACCCAAAATTTATCAATAAAATATGGACTTAAAATAAAAAAGTTCGAAGCTAAAAATATGTAAGCAAAATAAATAAAGTTTGTCCCCTGTTAGATGATATAGACATTTTTCAACCCAGATCAATGGTGGGGGGCAAAAAAAAAAAACCCTATAAAAAATCGTACCCAAAAAAACTGTCACTAAAAATATACTAAAATTAAGAACCTAAAATTTTGTAAAAAAAAAAAAAAAAAAAGATACCAACAATGGATGATAGACATATTCATCATCATTAGATCGGATAATTTTTGAAAATTTGATAAAAAAACAAAAAAAGTAGTAAAAAATTTTATACAAAAAAAAAAAATTTTTTTTTCCAACAAAAAAAAAAAAAAAAAAAAAAAAAAAATAGAACTTTAAAAAAAATGTAAAAATTGTTTGAATTTAAAAAGTTTTTAAAAAACTACCCTGCAAAGCCATTAAAAAAAAATGGGAGTAAAAAGAATTACATATTACCCATAAAAGTTTTTTAAAATATTTGGGTTTTTAAAAAATACCCAAAAAAATTAAATTTTTTAAAAAATTTTAAAATAAAAAGTATGTAAAAAAAATTTGTATTTGATATACAATAAAAAACTTGAAAATAAAAATGTTTTAAAAACCCCCAGTAGACAATATACACATTTATTATTCTTAGAACAAACAGTGGTGACAGGTGAAAATAAAAAAAAAAAATTAAAAAAAAGAAACCCCCAAAAATAATTTGCCAAAAAACCCAGAAAAAAAAAATAGAAGCCAAAATTCTGTAAAAAAAAATTTGTATCAACAATGGACAATATAAACATTCATCCTTCTTAGATACAAAAAATTTTCAGGGAATTGATAAATATAAATATATATTTTTGCTAAAAATGTTTTTTAAAAAAGATGCAAAAAAAACTAATACAAATCCGTAGAAAAGTAAAAAAAATTTGGGTTTTTTTAAAATGTAAAAATTAAGAATTTTATACCAAAATTTGGGAATATTAAAAACCCTTTTTAAAAGCCCAACATTACAAAAAAAAAAAAAAAATTGTAAAAAAATGGTAAACCCAAAAAGTAAACCATAAAAATTTAAAAAAAATTTTTTTGTAACAACAAAAATAAATAAAAAAAAAAGCTAAAAAATATTAAAAAAAAAGTAAAACCTAATGGCGATTTACACATTTATCACCTCCCGGGCAGACAGGTTTGACGGAAAATAAAAGTAAAAATTTTAAACAGTAAAAAACATTAAAAACATTTCAGAAAGATCCCAACAAAAAATTTTGAACCCCAAAAAATTTAAAAAAAAAAAGGAAAAAAACTACTTTTGGGAAAGCTGAAAAAATAGAGAAAAACGATCCACATCAAAATCCTCAATCACATAATGTAGGAAAATAAAAGTAAAAAATAAGTAGTAAAATGTAGCTTTAAAAAAAAAGGGTCAAACGAAAAAAAATTGGAGAAAAAATTTGAATTTTAAAAAAATTCCCAGAAAAATTTTATGGAACAAAACTAGTAGTAAAAAGTATAAGCACATGTTACTAAAATGTTTCTAAAAATGGGTGATTAAATGTAGGATTATATGAAAACTTATTAGTCAAAAGTATGAATAAAAAAACAATAAAATATATAATAAAATTAGAAGCCAAAAAAAAGAAAAAACTTCAGCAAACTTTTGGGGCAAAAAATGGGGTAGTGCAAGCAATTAAAAAAACCCACGGGATTAGTTTAAAAAATATACACATTTAAAAAAGGTTTTTTAAAAATTGGTGGAAAAAAACGTAAGATTAGCAAATTTCCCCAGAAAAAATTTTTAGTAAGAAGTAAATACCCAAAAAACATTAAAAAAGTTTTCAAAAAACGTAATAAGAAGTAGAAATTTTCCCAAAAAGTAGGAAAATTTTAAATAAAAAGGGAAAGTAAAAAAAAAACCACTGGTAAAAAAAAAACCTGCAAAAACTAATATAAAAAGTAAAGGTAAAAACCAGGTTTCAGTATCTAAAAAAAGTATTAAAAAGTACAAAAGAGAGTATCTAAAAAATTGGTAGTGAAAAATGTGTAATATAAAAAAAAAATTGTAAAAAAAATGATTTGTGTAAAAATTTTTTAAAAAAAATTTTTTCTTTCAAAAGGGAAAAAAATTAAAAATTTAAAAAGTAAGTAGATTTAAAAATTTTTGAAAATTAAAGAATGTTTGGGTTTTTTTAAAAAATTTTTTTTTGCTTTTTTTTTAACCCCCTTTTTAAATACGGGGTTTGGGGGGTTTAGAGGGAAAGGGTTGGGCTTTGCAAAAGACCAAACCAAATAAACTATAGAGGGAATTTTTTCCCGTCTTAAGGTGTTTGTGTTATTTGTGCCAAAAAGTTCCACCAGATTTAAAACAGACCGACACTTTCCCCAAAACTTTTTGGGGACAAAAATTGCTCCAGCGCACTGGAGCCCCCCAAAAAGCCCCCCAAGACACCCAAGGGCATATCATCTAAAAAGCCTCCAAACAATTTCCAAATTTTTTGGAAAACCAAAAATCCCGGGCAATCCACCCGACCCCCAAAAATTTTAAACCAGTCCCTGGAAAAACCCAAAACAAAGGCCATCCCCTAAAAGCCCGCAAACTGTACTAGTCATAGACATCAACAGTAACCCCCACATACCCCCGAAAAGATAGTTTTTAGACAAACCCCAAAATGGGGAAAACCACCTACTTTAAAAAAAACAAAGGATATATAAAACAGCCTCATTCACAAAGCCCCTTTATTGTACCCTTCCCATCACAGAACTTTCCCAAAAAAGCCTCTACCCCTTTCAAAATTTAAAAATCAAATCCAATAAATGGGTCCCCAAAAATTTAACACCCAAAAATTTTTGGGCCCCCAAAACGCAACTTCAAATGAAAGGGGCCCCCAAAATCAACCAGCACTGGTGGGCCCCAAGAATCAACAATACTGATGGGTCTCAAGATTCAACTTCATTAAGGGGCCCCAAAAATCAGCTTCCCCTGGCCCCTAGAATTTAACCCACTGATGGGGCCCCAAGGGTTCAAATCCCCTGGGGGGCACCAAGATTTAAAATTGGGCCCCTTGGGCCCCAAAAAAAAAACTCCAAAAAGGGGGGCCCAAAAAATCAACTCCACTTGTGGGCCCCAAGAATCAACTCTACTGGTGGGCTCCAAGAATCAACCCCACTGGTGGACCCCAAGAATCAACTCCACTAGTGGGCTCCAAGAATGAACTCTACTGGCGGGCTCCATGAATCAACTCCACTGGTGGATCTTAAGAATCTTCTCCATCGGTGGTCTCCCAAGAATCAACTCTACTGGTGTGCCACAAGAACCAACTCCACTAGTGGGCCCCAAGATATACTCCACTGGGGGGCGCCAAGAATCAACTCGACTTGCGGGCCCCAAAATTCTACTCCACCGGAGATCCACTAAAATCAACTCTTCTTGGGAACCATTGGTGGTTCTCAAGAATCAACTCCACTGGCTTCCATTTCCTGTTTCGGTTGTAGGCGACACTAAAGCTTTAAACTGCTGGCACATCATGCATATTCTTAGGCTTTGTTTCAAGCAATTCACAGCACAGAAGAAAACTATCCTACTTGGAGCATTTTAAACATGTGATCTTAATAACAGAGTCAATGAGTATTGTAAAAAAATGTTTGTTGTGAAAGTTTTTTTTTTTTTTTTACATTAAAATGCACCAGAAATTCTCTACTAAAATACACACAAAGATACTCATCAAAATGTGTCAAAGAGATGCATAGAAAAGCATAAAAAGCTGCTTATGTTAGGTATATGTTTCCTTGAACTACGCCAGTATTTTTTAGTATCCTTTTATGTCCCTCACCACACAAGCCTACATCAAAGGGGATAACCACTGCACCATCGCACCCATTTGACTTGTCTTACAGGGTCCAATGAGTAGACGTTTCATTTCTATTTATTTATTGGATGAATGCATAAAATAGCTCTAATATTACTTTTTATAGCCAGTATTGATCATGACATCTGTGGAGCCAGTATCAGAGGTAGAACATTGCCTGTGTCCTCCCGCTGGTGATCGTGCATACGTAACAGACTATAACATTACTTTCTTGGAGCCTTTAAGGGGGTGTTCCCATCTTGCAATTTGATAGCATAGCAACAGGATATACTACCAAAGTTTGATCGGTGCAGGTCCCACCCCTGGAACTGTCCTCCCAGTAACAGGCTCCCGAAAGTGTCAACTCAGTATGTAGAGCCGGTCACAGATGCACATAACTCTCCATTCTGTTCTAATGGAGTGTGGTGACTCAGAGGTGGCAGAGGAGAGGATGGGAGTGGTCATAGATACTAAGAGCCACATGTATGAAAATTGTCTAGATCTAAAATTCACTTTGGTGCCCATAGCAACCAATCAGAGCACTCCTTTCAGTTTTCCAGAGCACTATATGAAATGAAAGGGGCACTCTGATTGGTTGCTATGAGCAACAGTGAGTTTTAGACCTAAACAGTTTTCATACATGTGGCCCTAAGGTGTTACAATGGCTCTCACCCAAACCTACAGGAGTAGATGTTGTTTCTCCAGTGTTTTCCCCCCTGAAACATGCTCTGAAAATATAAACCTTCCTGTCCTGATGGTGGTTGAAGTGTCCTTGATGTTGGTGCAGGGATAGGAGGATGAGTGGTTCAGTGCAAAAAAAAAACCTCTTTTTACTCCAAACAGGTTGGAACATATGAGACCAGATAATCCAATCCTTAATATCCAGCTGAACAGCCCATGGCAGGAGTGGCGCATTAAATGCAAGTCATAATTCCAGACTGGAGGAGCTTTTTTCTACCCATGTGATATTAGAACTATCCTTTACAAGTAATGTTCTGAGCTAGGCCAGAAGCTACTAGGCATTAACAACCATGAAGCATACTCTTGGATGGTATTAACTCATGTTTCAGTAGCCACCTCTCTGGCCAACAGGTCTGCTCCTTTTCTTGGAATATATTCTGCTGTTCTTTTCTGGTTTCTTAGGTGAGGAGTGAAAGAGTAGTCCTCTGATTCCTAGCAGGCCTTTACCCAGAGTTGCACCTCTCTTTTTGTTGAACTGGAACTAAGAACAGAAATGAACCCAACTGACTAAAGTCTTATCTAATTTCTGGCCCCACCGTATAACCTAGGCAACCACTCTTGCTTCAGGTCTGTACAGCATGTTCACTCCTCACGTCAACATCATGACTCTACATTTCTCAATATATAAATGATACGTAAAATTTACATTGCATAAAACATCAGGGGCCCAAATCAATTAACTAGTGTACACTCCTGTACACTACAGATGTCCCCTGTGCAGAACTCCCATAGAACAGAATGGAGAGTCGTGTGCAAGCCTGACCAGCTCTCCATTCTGAACCGACACTTTTGGGGACTAAACAAGTGTTTTAACAAACAAGATGAGTAAATAGCAAGTCTTCGAAACATGTCGGCGTTAACTCGCTTGCTGAAACACTTGTGTAGTTGGGGGTAGTAGTGGTCTTTTTGGACTAAAACTTTTTTTAACTGGAACTAATAAAATATTTTTTTTTAATTTCAACTAATTTTTCTTCATTCTGGATGGAAGCTGTTTTATTTGCATGTATTTTCATTTATCTCAAAGAAGTGGCTTCTCTTTTGTTGACTGTGCCTCCCCTCTTTTAAAATAAATCACACTCCAACCTCTCCACCATGGCCAAGAACAGAAAGCTGTCTAAGGACACTAGAGACAAAATTGTAGACCTGCACAAGGCTGGGATGGGCTACAGGACAATAGGCAGCAACTCGGTGAGAAGGCAACAATTATTGGTGCAGTTAATAGAAAATGGAAGAAACACAAGATGACTGTCAATCATCGTCAGTCTTGGGCTAAATGTAAGATCTCGCCTCATGGGGTAAGGATGACTCTGAGAAAGATCAGGATTCAGCCCAGAACTACACGGAAGGACCTGATCACTGACCCGTATAGAGATGGGACCACAGTCTCAAAGATAACCGTTAGTAACACACTACTCCATCATGGATTAAAAGCCTGCAGGGCACACAAAGTCCCTCTGCTCACACCAGAACATGTCAAGGCCCGTTAGAAGTTCCCCAATGACTATCTGGATGATCCAGAGGAGGCGGAAGAAGGTCATGTGGTCAGATGACACCAAAATAGAACTTTTTGGTATCAACCCACTCACTGTATTTGGAAGAAGAAGGATGAGTACAACCCCAAGAACACCAACCCAACCGTGAAGCTTGGGGGTGGAAACATCATGCTTTGGGGGGATTTTCTGTAAAGGGGACAGGACGACTGCACAGTATTGAAGGAAGGAAGGATGGTGCCACGTATCGCAAGATTTTGGACAGATTTTGGCCCTCCGTAAGAGCATTGAAGATGGTTTGTGGTTGGACATTGATCTGAAACACACAGCCAGGGCAACTAAGGAGTAGCTCCGTAAGAAGCATCTCAAGGTCCTGGAGGGGCCTAGTCAATCTCCAGACCTCAACCCAATTGAAAATATTTTGAGGGAGCTGAAACTGAATGTAGTCCAGTGACAGCCCCGAAATCTGAAGGAACTGGAGAAGATTTGTATGGAGGAGGGGGCCAAAATCCTTGCTGCAGTGTGTGCAAACTGGGTCAAGAACTACAGGAAATGCCTGACCTCTGTAATTGCAAACAAAGGTTTCTGTACCAAATATTAAGTTCTGTTTTTTTATTGTTTCAAAGACTTATTTCATGCAATAAAATGCAAATTAATTATTTTAAAGTCATGGGATTTTCTGGATTTTTTTAGATTCTGTCTCTCACAGTTGAAGTGAACCTATGATAAAAATTACAAACCTCTCCATTCTTTGTAGGTGGGAAAACTTGCAAAATCACCAGTGTATCAAATACTTATTTTCGCCACTGTACATGTCGATACATCATCAAAGTGAAAGGTGGGAACACCCTTTTAAGTAAGGCAAACCCTGAAACCAGGCTCGGACAGCCCACGGGGGAGCAGTGGAAGCCCCTGATGGGCCCCTGGGCATGTCAAGTCTGAGGCTGATTTTCAAGGAGAATGGCAGATAAAGTGAGACAAAAAGAAAGAGGAAAAGTACAAGAGTCATGCATTATAGCGGAAGAATGGGCCAAAAGGATCAATTTATCTAGAAATCAACTTCACTGGTGGTTCCAGGCATAAAAACCACTGGTGAGCACCAAGATTCTACTCCACTGATGGGCCCCAATAATAAACTTCCCTGATGGACACAGAGGAATCATCTCCACTGGTAGGCTCCAAGAATCAACTTCACTGGTGGCCCCAAGAATCAACTTCACTGGTGGGCCCCAAAAAGCAACTCCGCTGGTGGCCCCAAGAATCAACTCCACTTGTGGCCCCAAGAATCATCTCCACTGGTGGGCCTCAGGAGTCAACTCCACTGGTGGCCCCAAGAATCAGCTTCACTGGTGAACCCCAAGAATCAACTCCATTGGTGGAACCCAAGAATCATCTCCACTGGTGGCCCACGAAATCAATTCACTGGAGACCCCAAGAATCAACTTCAATTGTGGGTCCCAAGAATCAACTTCACTGAGTGGCTCAGGAGTCAACTCCACAGGTGGCCCCAGAATCAGTTTCACTGGTGCCCCCCAAGAATCATCTCCATTGGTGGAACCCAAGAATCATCTCCACTGGTGGCCCCAGAATCAACTTCACTGGAGACCCCAAGAATCAACTTCACTGGTGGGCCTCAGGAGTCAACTCCACTGGTGGCCCCCAAGAATTATCTAATTATCTCCACTTGTGGGCCCCAAGAATCAACTTCACAGGTGGGCCTCAGGAGTAAACTCAACTGGTGGCCCCAAGAATCAGCTTCACTGGTGAACCCCAAGAATCAACTCCATTGGTGGAACCCAAGAATCATCTCCAGTGGTGGCCCAATTAATAAACTTCAGTGTAGACCACAATAATCAACTTCATTTGTGGGCCCCAAGAATCAACTTCACTGGTGGGCCTCAGGAGTCAACTCCACTGGTGGCCCCAAGAATCAGCTTCACTGGTGAACCCCAAGAATCAACTCCATTGGTGGAACCCAAGAATCATCTCCACTGGTGGCCCCGCGAATCAACTTCACTGGAGACCCCAAGAATCAACTTCACTGGTGGGCCTCAGGAGTCAACTCCACTGGTGGCCCCAAGAATCAACTCCACTGGTGGCCCCCAAGAATTATCTAATTATCTCCACTGGTGGGCCCCAAGAATCATCTCCACTGGTGGGCCCCGAGAATCCACTCCACTGGTGGCCCCAAGAATCAGCTCCACTGGTGGTCCTCAACAATCAACTGCCCTGGTGGGACCTAAGAATCATCTCCACTGGTGAGGCCCCAAGAAACAACTCCACTGTTGAGCCCCAAGAATTAGCTCCACTGGTGAGATTCGACCACCCATTCTGACACTGTCTGACACAGAATTTCATCATATGTGCCCAAAGAGAGTTACAGAATCCTCCGGGGAACAATTTAAATCTCTTCTTTATTGAGTCCAACCAACTAAACATGGCATTTTCCCCCATCTACCTGTCCTTATGGAGCGTTCCTCCAAGGTCTCATAGGGTTAATACGGTAGAATATTTCCCTGGCTCTGGGAGCTTTCACCCTGTAGCTTCCCATTATCTGTACAGGTGATGATAGGATCTGCTCGCTCGGTGCTGAGATGATTGTTTTTGTCTTCGGAGCATTGCGTGCGTGCCGTCTCTGCCTCCTCTCGTGGATTGTGGAGAATGACACAACATCGCCTCAGCTTGTAGCAGATCTCGCAGAAATAGCAATTAGTTTTTCCTCGGGATGTCATAACATAGTCACAAGGAGGATGTAATTAGAGAAGCGCATCCCGAGCTCAGTAATAATCCTGCCGCACAGTTTACCAACGCGGTAATCGCTGACACTTAAAGTGAAACCGCTGCAATGAAAATCCAGTGCGGTCTACAAGGTGCACGTTAAAGAGCGGGAGCAGCTGAGCGGATTGATATATTAGATTGTGGGAAAAAGATTCTGTATAACTAGAAATTTACTCATTTAATCCTCATTCTGGGTTTAGGAGTCCAGTGGGCGGTCCTAAACAGGATTAACTGTATCAACATGCATAAAGATAGCTGTCAATCACTGAGGAGAACTACCCAATGGACCACGCAATCAGTGATTGACAGCCTTCCCTGTATAGGCATGCATACATATAGCTGTCAATCACTGAGGAGAGCCACCCATTGGACCAAGAAATCAGTGATTGACAGCCTTCCCTGTACAGGCATGCATGCAGAGAGCTGTTAGTCGCCGAGTAGGACCGCCCACTGGACTCCTAAACCCAGAATAAGAATAAGAAGAATATTAAATGAATATATGACAAGTTTTATTCAATTTTATCCCACAAACCAATACATCAATCGCTGACCTGTGATGTGATGGGTTACCTTTAATGCGATATAGATAGAAGGAGGTGGGCTAATAAGAAAGAAAGAATTGATGTTACTGATATTATCTACTCTTTTGAAGTATGTCAAAATGATTTTAAGTTCTTAAATTCTGTGCTGACGTTAGTCAAAAAGAATCCTTATAGGTGTCAGGGATCAGCTTTCACACAGCCATAAAGACACAGGGTAAATATCTAGCATTCTGGAGATGACTGTATCAGTTACCTGTAACAGTCTGTATGCAGTGAGCTCCCCCTACTGGTGGCTGCAGGCACACAGGATCCTATCTTTGCACTGTTAGGCCATGTTCACGCGGCTTAAAATGGTCCGTATTTCGGTCCCCAATTTCGCGCCGAGTTTCGCCTTACGGGGCCCAAAAACGGCCCCTTCATTACGGTAAATTTACAGTTTCATAGAGAACTTGGATTACGTTTCCCCTCCCCCCCCCGGGGAATCCCGGGCGGGAGTAAACACCCCGTCACTTTCTAGCGGCGTAACCCCGCTAGCAGTGTAGTCAATGGGCCGCCGAAAGGGGGGCCGGCCCCCCGTTTCTCCCCCCCTCCCGCCCGCCCCGTAAAGGCGTAATTGCGGGGCGTAATTACGTCCCCCAATTTAAGCCTGTGAAATACCTTATGGATAGATGTTTTTGGGAAAGGAAACGTCAAATGCAAATAGATTATGACATAAATAACTGCAGTATTTGGATTCAATTGCAAAACAACAAACATATATGGTGTATAGCATGTATATTGGGACATTTTAAGACAATGCACAGGCATATACCTTTTTCACCAATAAAATTTTTACTTTATAAAAGTGTCTTTTACAAAAGAATTGTTCTATAATACGGCCCTATTTCAAGAAATAACTACATAATAAGCCCCTATTACAAAATTTAATACTAAATTTGCCCCCTGTGCAAAAAAATACAAAGCTATGATATGCCCTATGTCAAAAAAAAAAGCTATTAATACTGCTGTTTTGTCAGAATATAACTCTATAATACTGCCCCTGTGTCAAAAAATAAATACTATATCTGCCCCATGTCAAGAATATAACTATATAATATGCCCTCTATGACAAAAATGTAATACTATAATACTGCCCCCCATGTACAAGAATATAACTACTAAATCTGCCCCCTTTGTACAAAAAAAACCCACTATAATATGCCCCTTTTCAAATATAATCTATAAAATGCTCTCTATGACAAAAAATACAATGCTTAATATGCCCCCCATGAACAAGAAAATAACTACTATAATTCCCTCCTATGTACAAAAAATATAACTATATAATACTGCCTCCTATGTACAAAAAATAAAATACTTTTTACTGCCTCTATGTCAGGAATATAACTACTTAATGCTGCCCATGTAAAGAATATAACTACATAATACTGCCCCCTATGTAAAGAATATAACTACTATAATACTATCCCTATGGAAGGGTATAACTCTATAATCTGCCCCCCAATGTAAAATATAATGATAATACTGCCCCCCACGTACAAGAAAAATAACTACTATAATCTGCCCCTATGTCAAGAATATAACTACTATAATATGCCCTCTATGTACAAGAAAATAACACTAAATATGCCCCCCCATGCAAAAAAATATAATACTAAAACTGCCCCTATGACAAAATATATCTATTAATACTGCCCTTGTACAAAATATAACTACTAAAATGCCCTCTATGTAAAGAAAATAAATACTATATTACTGCCCCCAAAGCACAAAAAAATAATACTATAATACTGCTCCCATGTACAAGAAATAACTACGTAATACTGCCCTCTATATACAAGAAATAATATTAATACTCCCCCTATGTACAAAAATATAAATTCATAATACTGCCCCCCCATGTAAAGAAAAATTTTTAAATATAATATGTCCTCTATGTACAAGAATAAACTATATAAACTGCCTTTTGTACAAGACTAAACTACTATAAACTGTCCTAGTACAAGAAAAAAAAACTACTATGATACTGCCTCTAATGTACAAGAATATAACTACTATAATACTGCTCCTATGTACAAGAATATAACTACTATAATACTGCCTCCTATGTACAAGAATAGAACTACTATAATACTGCCTCCTATGTACAAGAATATAACTACTATAATACTGCCCCTATGTACAAGAATATAACTACTATAATACTGCCCTCTATGTACAAGAATATAACTACTATAATAAGGCCCCCTTTGCACAAAAATATAACTACTATAATACTGCCCCCTATGTACAAGAATATATCTACTATAATACTGCCCCTATGTACAAGAATATAACTACTATAATACTGCCTCTATGTACAAGACTATAACTACTATAATACTGCTCCTATGTACAAGAATATAACTACTATAATACTGCCTCTATGTACAAGAATATAACTACTATAATACTGCTCCTATGTACAAGAATATAACTACTATAATACTGCCTCCTATGTACAAGAATATAACTACTATAATACTGCCTCCTATGTACAAGAATATAACTACTATAATACTGACCTATGTACAAGAATATAACTACTATAATACTGCACCCTATGTACAAGGCTATAACTACTGATGCTGCCCCCTATAGACAGGTGAGAGGAGATTCTCTTTAGGATTGTGTCATCGGTTGAGGGTTGCAGAATAATTTCTTCCTAGGCTCCAGTAAGGCATGCACGTAACATAGAGGCGTGAAGGGGTTAACCTATATGGAGTGCTATATCAGTCTGCTATTTGCCAGGCAGACAACATTATCCCTTCCGCAAACACAGCTCAGATTGCTACTCTTTAAAATATACAATACGGCAAATGAAACATTTGCAGGGGTGAAAGTTAAACCATCTCCTCGGGAGAGTGAGTGAACTGCGGATTAGGGAGACACAATTCTTATTCATGAGAGAGAAGGGCAGAGCAAACATTGCTGCTTGTCAGGGGCACGGGGACCGAACAAAAGCTGATCGGGGCCACAATGAAGTAGAGTGGAGTAGATCTCACACCGCGGGCAGTGGCCTTGAGTCCGTTAAATGCCTGGCTCATTGCTGGCCCAGCAGGAGGTGAGGCTGGTCCTGTAATATACAACTCACGTCGTCCTCCGAGTCACCTAGATTGTAAGTTCTGCTGCCAAATCTATTGGCTACACTGTCTGTAGCATACACATACTTCAGCTGCTATATATATATATATATATATATATATATATATATATATATATATATATATATATATATATATATATATATAGAGATATATATATACTGTATATATACATATATACATGTGTACAATACAGTCCATCAAACATTTGTCCTGAGTAGTGATGAGCGATTGTGTTGACAATCGTCATCTTATAGATAACAGATTTTTTAAATTATCATGCCAATAGCCGATAACTAGTGTTGAGCGATTGCGTTGGCTATTGAGATCGATCGATAGTCGATAGTCGGCCGCTATCGATAAGGTTTTTCGATAGTGAGCATTGATTATGAGCGATGACCATTAAAGTCTATGGGAGAGCAACAACACCTTCATTATTACACCCAAACAAGGCTGGAGAAGCTGAAATTAACATCCACAACAGTCAAATGGATACGTGCTACATCTTAGGCACAACACTTAGGTTATAAAAGCCACAGAAAAAAAAATCACAGACCATTTACTATCCCTGTCTTGTACCACAGCATGACCCTTAAACCTGCATCACCCACAAATTAAAAAGTGCCGGAAAAAGGAGTCTTTCAACCACCATTTTAGTTTCACTGGACATTGACTATACCTGTCCTGGACCCCAGTATGACCATTAAACCTGTCTGACCCCCAGATTAAAAAGTGCCGGGAAAAGGAGTCTGTTATGTCTGTATCTGTTATGTTTTGATATAATAAACGGTATTTTTTGCACCTTTCAATTCACCTGTGGTGAATATAGAATTTCTGTTTTTAGATTTACGTAGATGCTGCGTCTATGAACAAAAGCTGGGTGTGCAAAAGTCAAAAATCAGCTTAACTGTTATGTTTTCGTACGATACACGGTATTTTTGGCAACAAACAACCTGTGCTGACTACAAGATTGCTGGATTGTAATTTAAGTGCAAGGTGGATATATCAACAGTCACAGGTGTAATGGGTAAAATTAAAATGAACACATATCTGAAATGTATACTGATAATAAAAGTGGAGTTTTGCAGCTAACAAAGAGACCTGCAGTTACTAGAAATGATGTTTATCCAATATAAGTTCAGGCTGCCCAATATCCAGG
Organism: Phyllomedusa bahiana; assembly: GCA_025379985.1. NCBI lineage: Eukaryota > Metazoa > Chordata > Amphibia > Anura > Hylidae > Phyllomedusa > Phyllomedusa bahiana. Next base: position 42,927 of record JAODAL010016512.1, read on the forward strand.
AAATATTTCAATAGCAAACTGTTAATAATAAAGATATTCCACTACAATGTCTACACTAAGTCTTGGTGAACTTTATCCAATGTTCTTTATAGATAGAGCTTGTCTGTGTTCGCCCGCGGCCCCCCCCTCGCTCCCACCGCCGTGAATTTACAGCGGTAGATGCTGCTTTAAAAATTCTCTAGCTAACTACATAAAATCTTCAAATCTCTAATCTAACTAAATTGGAAGGATCACAGCTAATAGTAGAGGTTTCTCTGTGCAGAAATAGACTAATTTCGCTGAGCTGTTTGGCCACAGGCAGAGCGCAGGTCCTATCCCTATGAGACGCTGAGAGACACTGAGGCTGAAACAGGAAACGCTGTTCTATGTAAAACGAGGTCATGTGATTTTTCCAGCCAATCGCAACCATACACATTCCCAGTCATGACGTCGCACACACATCTCACCCTGCTCTATTCTGTAATCTGATTTGCTGGCCGCCAAAATTACAGGAAGCGCCGAAAAAGGCGCGATCTTAATAGATGATGCACAGATTTTAACCTTAATTATCGCATGATCTGGAAATTTCGATCACCATAAAAACTGTGCCGATTTCAACTTTGTCGATAAAAATCGCTCAACACTAACTATAAAGATCAATCGACGATGACCATTAAAGTCTATGGGAGAGGAACAACACCTTCATTCTTACACCCAAACAGGGCTGGAGAAGCTGGAATTAAAATCCACAACAGTCAAATGGATACGTGCTACATCTTAGGCAACACACTTAGGTTATAAAAGTCACAAAAAAAAAGTCACAGACCATTTACTATCCCTGTCTTGTACCACAGCCTGACCCTTAAACCTGCATCACCCACAAATTAAAAAGTGCCAGAAGGCAGTATGATTTGAACCATTATGTTACTTGAACTGGACATTGAATATCCCTGTCCTGGAACGCAGCATGAGCCCCAAACCTGCATGACCCCAGATTAAAAAGTGCCGGAAGAAAGTAGTATTTGAAGCAGTATTTTTAGTGAAATAAGAAATAAACTAAATTTCACTGAGTGAAATAGAAGTATTAAAACGTTATATGGATTAATATGGCGGCCTTCGCACCACTGACTACAGGCGCAATTTACTAGGAAATATGTATAACACAATATGCGTACAACTGAGCTCTATGCGGCAAAGTGAGACGCACAGACTTCAATAAAACTAATAGTTATAGGGATAAGTTATGCTGGTTTTTGGGAATACTGACACGCAGTGATTGCAATAGAACTGAAAAAACAGGGACAATTGCACCTCCTATCAGAGGTCTGCTGGCCAAAAAAGTGGTAAAAAACATTGCTTTTTCAATTCAAGGTCACAGAACACACTGAGCTGCAAAATATCTCCCTTCCTTTTCAAAGCCTTTCCTCGCCCCCTCCACCCGCGGCTGGACACACCAGTAGATATCTTTAAAAGTTTCTCTAACTAAATAAGAATCTAACTCTAAGGGCGACATGTATGAATTCGATATTTTTTACTTGGCGCCGACACTCCAGATTTTTGGCGCATTACATATAGCTTAGTGTGCCAAACTTCTCTCAAAGTTCGTCTCATTACATTCTTTGCCCATACAAAGTTTGGCGCATTAAGCTCTATGTAATGCGCCAAACTTTGTATGGGCATAGAGTGTAATGAGATGAACTTTGAGAGACTGATGATTCTAATAATTATCAAACCATATAAAATCTATAGGGCGACATGTATGAATTCGACTGCGTACTTTTTTTAACTTGGCGCCGACACTCCAGTTCTAAATAGATATAGAAGAGTGTAGAATACGACAGTATGAAGATTTTTGGCGCATTCCATAGAGCGTAACGCGCCAAACTTTGTATGGGCAAAGAGTGTAACTTGGCGCATTAAGCTCTATGTAGTGCGCCAAAAATCTGTCGTATTCTACACTCTCAGAATCTCAGAATCTGAGCATTGAAACATTAAGAGGGCAACATATATGGATTCGAATGCGTACTTTTTTTTTACTTGGCGCCGACACCACAGTTCTAGATAGATATAGAAGAGTGTAGAATACGACAGTATGAAGATTTTTGCCGCATTACATAGACCTTAGTGCGCCAAGTTTGGCGCATTACATTCTATGCCCATACAAAGTTTGGCGCATTAAGCTCTATGTAATGCGCCAAAAATCTGGAGTGTCGGCGCCAAGTAAAAAAAATCGAATTCATACATGTCGCCCTAAGAATCTAACTCTATTCTAAGCTGTAGGTGGATGGTTTCTTGTATTAGAAGAGACTATCAGAGCTGTTAGAACAGCTATTGGTTTAAACGCAGACACATCCTGCTGTGAAGTGTGATAGACAGAGAATGAGCTGAACAGGAATTGCAGTTGCATAAAGAAAACGAGGTCACGTGATTTTTGCAGCCAATGAGATCCATACACTGCAAAGTGGTGACGTTGTACATCCTCCTCACCCCCCTCTATCCTCGGAGCTGATTGGCTGGCCGCCAAAATGACAGGAGACGCTGAAAATGGTGCAATAGTAATAGATTATCTGTCAGATTGTCACCTAAACTATCGTGTGATCGGAAAGCCTAAAAACTATGCCGATTTCAACTGTTCTCGATATTATTGCTCATCCCTAGTCCTGAGTTTTGATCAACGCACCTTAAATTTTTTTTTGTAGTATCAGGGACTGAGGACATTTTTTAATAAATAGTTAAATAAATTTTTGTAAACTCAATTTTCCCTTGTATCTTTGGCAGCAGCACAATGATGGCTATTTCGCCACCCTGCAGAGTGATAGGACAGATACAAATTTTAATAAGTTAACAATGCTATAAAATATGGTCGGAAAGTTTACACCCTTGTGTTTTTTTCTGTTCTAAGGGATGTAGGAGAGGTGGATGTGCAGAGCATCTCCCTAAAGAGGTATTCCCACCGTACACATTGATGGTATATCAGTAGTATATCTCAACTCTGGGCAGGGCTGGGACAAGGTCTTCTGGTTCCCTAGGTAAATAAGTCACAAAGCGCCCCCCCAAATGGAAAATTTGGCCCACTCCATCCCTCCTTGCGCCCCCTTTACTGCCTGGGATGAAGTGGCGCCCTAGGTGGTCGCCTACCTTCACCTTGGCCCTGACTCTGGGTCAACACCTATCTCAAAAATTAGTCCCAGAAACTCTCAAAGCAAAGAGGTTTTCAGAAGTCTGTCCTTGATTGTAAGGACAGTTCTGCACACAGCCAAGTGGCACACATTAAATTCAATGGGAGAGTTTCGACCACATCTACGCTCAAAACGGAGAAGTTTCAGGTCTCGTTCTTGAGATCAGTGCGAGTCTCAAATGTGGGAATCGCACCTTTCTAACGTTCATGACATAACAATATGCCATCAATGTGTATGGTGGGACAAGGCATTTCAGATGAGGGTCTCTAAGACCATAGGTTCCTTCATGTACAAACATCAATTGGACAATCTCTTTAATGGTCTTCTGTAGTGATGGCATTTCTCAAGAGGATGAGGTTTTGGGATCTCAAGATATCTACAAATTTATGTGGAGTATTTCTTCCTTCAGGAAAGTGTAAAATCTATTGTTAACATTTTCTTGACTAAGAATAGGTTCCAGAGACTCTATTTCCTTAAGGCCTGGGGAGGCGATACTGTAGCATTTGAGAAGGGATATTAAACTTCTTTCCACCAAGGGTACTGTAGCATTATGTTTGCCTTAAAAGGGCTATTGGAGCATGGCTAGTGTGCCTGGGTAGGGCTGTCTGAGCTGTGCCACTACCTGCAAGTTGCCAGAGCGCCAATTCCAAAATGGTGACCAGTCCCTGTGTTGGCTCCACCACCTCTGCCAAGTGCAGGTTTCATCCAGAGGGGCAAAGTGAAGAGCTGCTACTTCTGAATCAGGACCTTGCCCATCTCTGCTCCTTGTATCTAAGCTTTTGTGTGCCACATAAAATTACGTGGTGACCTTGATTCAGCCAATGGGCCTTGTGTTTGACACATGTGCCATAGAGACGCTCTCAATCCTTAGCGCTCATAGCACCAGGGCCCAGTCCACTTCTATAGCCAAAAAGGCCTTGGCCCTGTTAACCAGATCTGCAGTGCGTCCTTTTTGATTTTCCTAGTACCTTTTTTGGCACTACAGTATTCCAGAGAGGTGATCAGAAGACTCTTCCTTCTGGGGGTCAATTTTGACGTTTTTGCAAAAGGTATGTAATGAAAGCACCAAGCACCTTCCTAGTATGGAATTGCCAGACAAGCAATTCCCGAAACAGACACAAAAAAGGTAAAACAAAAAGAGACCACCCAAAAGTACTGTCAGCAATCAGATATCCTCTGGGAGATAGTCTGGAACCATTCTTTATAGAGTAGTTGGCTTGTTAAAAGTTCCATCTGACCTATCAGTCTGCGGGGTGGAGAAATCCCCATCATTGTGCTGCTGACAGGACAAAATGCTGCTGAAAGTACTAAGGGAAAACAGATTTACAATATCAATTCCAAGCTTTTGTTTCCATTCAGTCCCATCCCATTTGTTTATGTTGCTTACATGACAATATTTATATGTAATAGCAAGCTATATCTGTGCCCCATTTACCTACTTGTTAGGCTATACCCGTATGCTCTAGGATCAAGATCTGGGGACCGTGGAGACCAAGGATATCCCCTGTTTTATTCCTGGAACCCATTCATGACGATACAACCCTTGTGGCCTGGTGCATTGTCCTGCTGACATAAGGTTAACAGTGCTTGTGAAGAAGGACCCTGGTAGGCCACAAGCTTAAATTATCCCTAGTGTCCAAATTGGCCATTCACAAGTATCAGAGAACCCAGGGTGTGCCAAGAAAACATCCTGCACAGTATTACACACCTCAACCAGCCAAAAATCCTGGTGTTCTTACTGCTTAAAGGGGTTTTGCCAGGACCTGAGTTACTTACCTCCTTATCAGCACGGGAGTAGAATATAAACAAATCATGCTGAGTCATGAAGGCTGCAGGGGAGAGAGGGAGGGGGTGAGCAGAGAGCGAGGAATAAAGGAGCGTCTCAAAACTTAAATAATAACTTTACAACAGTTGATTCTCTATACAGTAAGACACAGGCTCATACACTGCTCTTTCTATCCAGCCCCTTGAAGCTCATTCATTTTCCCTGTCATCAGATAAGAAGTGTTTCACGCAGAACTGATCGACCTTGTGAGGGGATTGAGAAATGCTGTAGCTCTTTGAGGCTTCACTTTTTTTGATGACATATATTTAGAAAAGTGATTAAATACCCATTTTGGAGGATCCCACGTCAACATTACATCATGGCAAAACCCCTTTAAGATAGTTTCAGCACCATATACTTTTAGCAGCCATCCAGCAGAGGTGATAAATGTCTTATCACTGGGGCTCCCACTCCTGGGACCTCCACCAAACCTTGTCCACAGGTGTAGACGGGTTACAGTTGGTGCCAATCTTACAGTAAAAATGTGAGGTCAACTTTAAAGGGGGCTGTCTCACATCTATCACCTACACCTAGAATAGGTGATAAATGTTTGATCACTTGCTATCTCACTACAGGGACGCCCACTCATTACTAAAACGGTGTGGATCTAATCAACAACACCTATTATCTGCCACAGAACTTCAAATTTGGTGGAGGGGCTATTGGGCCCCATAAAGCATCATGGCTTGGATTCTTCTTCTATCTTCTCAACCCCTATAAAGCTAAATACAGCAGCCTGTACTGTAGCTGGCACCAAAACCATACAAACATTAAACTAGTGGAACATTCAACATGTATTATTGATGTATTTGGTATACAATGCCAAGCAAAAGGTTAACAGTGTTTTGACCTTGTGACTTCCAGGCTCCTTATCTCGCCATCCACTACAGCTTTGAACATGAGACTCCCATCATTTTATAGACAATCATCTTGGCTATCATACATAAATTTGACCTGCAACTATTTAGCAAAAACTTAGTTCTGCAGATTCTTGTCCTGTAACTGCATTGTTACTGTTTTGCTCCTGGTGGTCGGACAAGCTTTTTCTTTCTGTTACTACAAATTACATCCTGTTATCACATTCCCTAATAGCTCAGTGTGTTATTAGGCTGATTCCCAAGGAAAAGGTTACTGGTTTAAATCAAGGAGCAGGAATGAAGAAGAGAGAAGCGTCATCATCCAGCTCATCGATGGCGTCTCTCGGCCAAGAAAATTGCCAAACTGCATCATGTGAGGCCCTGACAGCGGGAAGAAAATGGAATGAAGTCCGTCCAAAGCCAAGAGGTGACGTCCAGGGGAAATATCAGCGTCAACAAGTCGCTCATCACAGTGTCGTTCAGTTCTGATGCTAAGACAAGGCAGTGGAGGCGGCTCGTAGGAAGTGGAGGCAGCTCGTAGGTAGTGGAGGCAGCTCGTAGGCAGTGGAGGCAGCTCGTAAGTAGTGGAGGCGGCTCGTAGGCTTTTCTGTAGTGAGATCACAGACGTCCATGCAAGCACCGGGCGCAGTACACAGGTCTGGAATGATGGCCCGAAAAAAGGGGAAGAAGCCGCGACTTCAATCTCCTCAGAAGAAGCATCGGAGAAGAGGTTGCAGAAAAGGACGAAAAGTGGAAGATTGGAAACGGGTGATTTGGAGCGAAGAGATGAAAGTCAATAGACCGGACTCTGATGGGGGGAATGGGAAGAACCAAGGGAGAAGGGAGCGAACAGAGCGTGAGATGAAAGTCAATAGACCGGGCTCTGATGGGGGGAATGGGAAGAACCAAGGGAGAAGGAGGAGAACGGAGCGAGAGATGAAAGTCAACAGACCGGGCTCTGATGGGGGGAATGGGTTTGGAAGAACCAAGGGAGAAGGGGGGAACGGAGCGAGAGATGAAAGTCAATAGACCGGGCTCTGATGGGGGCATGGGAAGAAACAAGGGAGAAGGGGGGAACGGGGCGAGAGATGGAAAGTCAATAGACCGGCTCTGATGGGGGGAATGGGAAGAACCAAGGGAGAAGGGGAGAACGGGGCGAGAGATGAAAGTCAATAGACCGGGCTCTGATGGGGGAATGGGAAGAACAGGAGAAGGGGCGAACGGCAGCAAGAGATGAAAGTCAAAAGACCGAGCTCTGATGGGGGGAATGGGAAGAACCAAGGGAGAAGGGGCGAACGGAGCGAGAGATGAAAGTCAATAGACCGGGCTCTGATGGGGGAATGGGAAGAACCAAGGGAGAAGGGGAGAACGGAGCGAGAGATGAAAGTCAATAGACCGGGCTCTGATGGGGGGAATGGGAAGAACCAAGGGAGAAGGGGAGAACGGAGCGAGAGATGAAAGTCAATAGACCGGGCTCTGATGGGGGGAATGGGTTTGGAAGAACCAAGGGAGAAGGGGCACACGGAGCGAGAGATGAAAGTCAATAGACCGGGCTCTGATGGGGGAATGGGTTTGTAAGAATCAAGGGAGAAGGGGGGGAATGGAGCGAGAGATGAAAGTCAATAGACCGGGCTCTGATGGGGGAATGGGAAGAACCAAGGGAGAAGGGGCGAATGGAGCGAGAGATGAAAGTCAATAGACCGGGCTCTGATGGGGGGAATGGGAAGAACCAAGGGAGAAGGGGAGAACGGAGCGAGAGATGAAAGTCAATAGACCGGGCTCTGATGGGGGAATGGGAAGAACCAAGGGAGAAGGGGCGAATGGAGCGAGAGATGAAAGTCAATAGAACGGGAGGTGTGGGGGGAATGGGAAGAACCAAGGAGAGAAAGGGGAAAGAAGTCGGGTCTGAGGAATGGAAGAACGGAGTGGAAAGAATGAAAGTCAATAGACCGGCTCTGATGGGGGGGAATGGGAAGAACCAAGGGAGAAGGGGCGAATGGAGCGAGAGATCAAAGTCAATAGATCGGGCTATGATGGGGGAATGGGAAGAACCAAGGGAGAAGGGGAGAACGGAGTGAGAGATGAAAGTCAATAGACCGGGCTCTGATGGGGGGAAAATGGAAGAAAGAAACAAGGGGAGAAGGGCGAAAACGGAGCGAGAGATGAAAGTCAATAGATCCGGCTATGATGGGGGAATGGGAAGAAACAAGGAAGGGGAGAACGGAGCGAGATATGAAAGTCAAGAGACCGGGCGCTGACGGGGGCAACTGGGTTTGGAAGAATCAAGGGAAAAGGGGGATAATGGATCGAGAAGCTGGAAGAACTGTCAGGTTCGGTGGAGGAAGCCTGAGGATATGAGGTTGCTTCACAGTCAAAGGCATTTGATTCTTGACCAGGATGGATGGTGACCTCAATGCTGAGCTCTATGTGAGTTTCCTACAAGATGAGTCACTTCATACACTAGAGTACTATGGGTATAAAAAGCACAACATAGTGGGCTACATGTATGAAACTGTTTAGGTCTAAAATTCACTCTTATGCCCATAGTAGCCTATGGGCAAAAAAGTGAGTTTTAGACCTAAACAGGTTCGTACATGTGGCCCAGTGTTTCAGCAGGATAACGACCTGAAACTGATGTCAAGGTTGAAGAAGGAATGGCTCAATAACAATGAAGTAGAGTTGCTGGATTGGCCTCCACAGTCCCCAAACCTCAAACCAATTGAACACTTGTGGGTAGAGTTGAAGAAAAAGCTGTATTCGTAGTGAGTCGACCAGTCTGCACCAACATTGGGAATGTGTAGAAGAGACCTGGGAGCAGATTTCGGCCAAAACATGCTTGAATCTGATTGAGAGCCCAGAAGGATTTAGGCAGAGCTGAAAACCAAAGGTGGATTTACAAAATACTAGTAAAATGATAAAAAATTGAACTTTAGATTTTTAGGAGCAAAACAGTAACAATGCAGTTACAGGACAAGAATCTTCATACCTAAGCATATGCTAAATAGCTGCACGTCAAAGTTATGTATGAGAGACAAGATGATTGTCTATATATGACGGTACAATTTCAAATAGAAAAACTGCAGCTCACCTTGCCGCGGACTTGTGCGTAGCTTCCTGTTCAAAGCTCTAGTGGATGGTGAGATATAGAGCCTGAAAGTCAAAAGTTCAAAATATTGTTACCCTTTTGCTTGGCACTGTATATACACTAAATAATGCATTTTAGTGCAAAGTTTGATCAAAATGCGTATGTCCTCTTATCACATCAAGGCAACCTCATCTGGTGGATCCCTACTCCAAAGCTGTCATACAACAAGGGCTTGGCTGCAACCCCAATAGCCACCAAATGCTTCTTATCAAAGCTAAAATTAGCATTAAAGTTATAAGCCAACATACCATATCTGCAAACAGTACAGGTACCCTGGGGTCCAGTAGGAAGGGGGCCTTAATGGGGTTGTCTCACTACATCGATTCCTCTTACCTCAGTCCTGTTTTCTCAGTTTCATTTTGAATTCAGGGGCGTGTTTACCGGCTTCTACTAGGCTGCAGTAGAAACCAGGTCTGTAGCTATAGCAACCAGTGCTGGCAGCCTATCAGGAGAGAGCAAACAGGTCTGTAGCGATAGCAACCAGTGCTGGCAGCCTATCAGGAGAGCTAGAACAGGTCTGTAGCTATAGCAACCAGTGCTGGCAGCCTATCAGGAGAGATTGAACAGGTCTGCAGCTATAGCAACCGGTGCTGGCAGCCTATCATGAGAGTGTATACAGGTCTGTAGCTCTAGTGACCTGAGGAGCTGATGCAGCCCATACAAGAGGGGATATCTAGCAATAGGTAGGACACTGGTAATGGACACATATTGCAAAGTGACTTGTTTTTGCAAGATCTGTTACCTAAAAAGCAGCGATCCCTGTAGTGAGACAACCCCATTAAGACGCCACCTTATTTCTATTGGATTGCAAGAAATTGGTCGTATGTCTCACAACTACAGTTGGTTTGTAAGAAAGGGGTCTTCTTTATGATGATCTACTGGAGATCCAGGGGCCCATATACTGTTCTTGTATAAGGGCCCCTTAGATTCTTGGTTCTTGCGAATCCTTTGAACTTCCCTAAAGTTATTGAAGGAAGCAGGATGCGAACATTTGCCGGTGATTGCAGGAGGGTGGGGGGTTAAGGTGTTGGGGGGGAGGAGGTGCGCAGTAATCTAAGGGGACCGAAGGAGACTTTTATCAAGTTCCCCGGGGCAACCCTCACCGGTTATGTAGCGGTACAAAATGGCAGCACTTAACGTGTGACTCCTTTCCAATTAGCATCCTATAAGGTCAGCGCGGCCCCTACAGATAGACGAGTGGATGCAAAACAAAGCGACGCAACTTCAAAATATGCCACATTGTAAAACAAAATAAATTGAACGAGGTAGAGATAAGAGCCCCGGGGCCCCGGCTCCCTATTTAACATTCATTGAATTGAATAATCAGGCCTCATTATCTAACTTTGTCTGCATATTTGCCCTCAATATGCTAATTTAAGTTTGCTGGGAGCATCTTCAGTCTATTTTGACTAAAATATTATTTTCCTTTATTGTGCGTCCTGCCCCCGGGCGCCGGAGAGTTAACAAATTTCCATCAAATCCTTCTGTCTTTTTCCTAGGAAAACTCTATTCAGACGAAAGTAGATTTTGATTATTTGGGGCCTATTTTGCGTAGAAATTGGTCTTTCTGGGCATTCACGTGAAATTAAACGCGTTATCTGTCTCTTGTAGGGAATAAGAACGGCTTATCAGGCATCGGTGGACGGGAAATGCTGAAATGACATTAGCGGCTCAGCCGTCCTGTAGCTTAGGGGTTAATGTGACGTCTACGCCGCGCTCTTCGCCTCTGTGGATATTGGAGGTGGTGGCTCAGGCCGTACAAGTTTCCTTATTCATTTTTTCTTATACTTTTAACTACACTTTTGGTATCTGATTCCTATTTGGTTTCAACACAACCCCCTCCCCCAAAAAAAAAGTATTAGAAGGTACCTGGTTGGACTAGGGTGCCTGAGGTTTACCAATGGAGTTGATTCTTGGGGCCCATTAGTGGAGTTGATACTTGGGGACCACCAGTGGAGTTGAATCTTGTGGCCACCAGTGGAGATGATTCTTGGGGGCCACCAGTGAAGTTGATTCTTGGGGCCCAACAGTGGAGTTGATTCTTGGGGCCCAACAGTAGAGTTGAATCTTGGGTCCCAACAGTAGAGTTCATTCTTGGGGCCCATCATTGGAGTTCATTTTTGGGGCTCACCAGTGGAGTTCATTCTTGGGGTACTACACAGGTGTTGAACCTTGGGCCCACCAGGGGAGTTAATATTTGGGTCCCACCAGTGGAGTTGATTCTTGAGATCCACCAGTGGTGTTGATTCTAGGGGCCCACCAGTGGAATTGATTCATGGAGCCCATCAGTGGAGTTGATTCTCTGTGCCCACCAGGGGATTTAATACTTGGGGCCCACCAGGAGAGTAGATTCTTGGGCCCACCAGTGGAGCTGAATCTGGGACCCCACTAGAGGAGTTTATTCTTGGGGTCCATCAGTAGTGTTGATTTTTGGATCCAACTGGTAACTTAATATTTGGGGCTCAACAGGGGAGTTGATTCTTGGGCCCACCAATGGGGTTGATTCTTGGGTGCCACCAGTTGAGTTGATACTTGGGGCTCACCAGTGGAGTTGAATCTTGGGGCACACTAGAAGAGTTGATACTTGGGGAACACTGACTAGAGGAGTTAATATTTGGGGTACTACACAGGTGTTGATCCTTGGGCCCACCAGGGGAGTTAATATTTGGGGCCCACCAGTGGAGTTGATTCTTGGAGCCCACCAGTGGAGTTGATTCTAGGGATCCACCTGTGTGGTTCATTCTTGGGGCCCAACAGTAGCGTTGATTCTTGGAGCCCACCAGTAGAGTTGATTCTTGGAGCCCACCAGTGAAGTTGCTTCTTGGGGCCCACCAGGGGATTTAATACTTGGGACTCACCAGGAGAGTAGATTCTTCGGCCCACCAGTGGAGCTGAATCTTGGACCCCACTAGAGGAGTTTATTCTTGGGGTCCATCAGTGGTGCTGATTTCTGGACCCACCAGAGGACTTAATACTTGGGGCTTAACAGGGGTGTTGATTCTTTGAGCCCACTACTGGAGGTAAAACTTGGGGTCCATCAGGGGACTTAATTCTTTGGACCTACCAGTGGAGTTCAATCTTTGGGCCCACTAGAGGAGTTACTTCTTGGTGTTGATTCTTGGGCCCCCCAATTGGATTTAATTCATGGGTCCCACCAGTGTAGTTAATTCTTGTGGCCCACTAGAGGATTTAAGACTTGGGGCCCACCAGGGTATTTGATTCTTTGGGTGCACCAGTGGAGTTGAATCTTAGGGCCCACTAGGGGAGTTAATTCTTGTGGTGCATCAGTGGTGCTGATTCTCAGGTGCACTAGTGGAGCTGATTTTTGGTGCCTACCAGTGGAGTTGATTATTGGGACCGACCAATGGAGTTGATTATTATTCTTTGGGCCCACCAGGGGAGTTCATACTTTGGGCTCACCAGCTGAGTTGATTCTTTGGGTCTACCAGTGGAGTTAAATCTTGGGGCCCACTAGGGGAGTTGATTCTGGGAGTCCACTAGTGGAGTTGATTCTTGGGCCCACAAGTGGAGTTGATTCTTGGGGCCCACCAGTGGAGTTGATTCTTGGGGCCACCAGTGGAGTTGATTCTTGAGGCCCACCAGTGGAGATGATTCTTGGGGCACACTAGGGTAGTTAATTCATGAGGCCCATCAGTGGCGAAGATTCTTGGTAACCACCAGACAGCTGATTCTTTAGGAATTGGTGGAGTTGTTTATGGGCCCGCTAGTGGAGTTGACTCTTGGGACCCAATCTACAGCTCCTGAACATGTGTTCACATACTGCACATGCCTCTTACTTATTTACTGGGAATCCAGAGTGCATACCTGGATCTCTGGGTCAAAGCTCTTATTTAATGGTTGGCACATCCTCAGGATGCCATTACCTCCCTGGCGGGACAATTAGTCTTGTGGGTTGCTGTATTATTGCTATATTTTAATTGAAGGGGCTACTAATAAGGATGGGGCTCTTCCTGTCTACCTACAGTATCTGGGGCCTTGCCTGCACACCTACAGTACCTGGGGCCTTACCTATCAGTAGCCCTACCTGCCAACTAGTGGCCTACCAGTCTAATGGGGGCCCAGCCTGCCTGCCCAAAGACCTGGCATGGTGCAATTTTACGTTCTTGGGCAGGGCCCAGTGTACTGCATTACCCAGGGGTCCTTAAAAGGGTTGTCTCACTACATTGATTAGCAATAAACATATATTCAAAATGTAAATAAAGACTATCACCAAATATAATGCTGTTCTCATTTTGCTTCTCTTGAGAGTTAAAAACACGATGAAGGGCTCCCACACTTTACATAACCATCATCTGCAGGCTAATACTATCTGGATGGGAAGGTCCTTGGATATTGAGCCGCTTCAGAAGTGGACCACCAGGTTAGATTGTCCACTTCTGATGGTAACCCGGTTCTTCCCTTTACCCTGGTGTGTGGGGCACTTCGGTAATAGTGAGAAGGGGTTAGTGTTATCCTTGAAGCGGGAAAAACCAACTCTGTATGACAAAAAGCCCCAGCGATACTTATTTAACTAAACACTCCCTAACTCCAACCATCCAACCTTTTCATTAATCCCTTAACAACCGTCCAATGTCTTTTGAGGAAGAATATATTGTGTTCTTTATCAGCAGTGACACCAAAAGACGTTGCTGCCATCAGAGGGGTTTGTGGCTCCCAGCTCCTCTATTCAGGGCCGGGACAAGGCATTTTGGTGCCCTAGGCAAGTACAGCCAATCCCCCCCCCCCCCTCACTCCCCAAAAAATGACACCCCCCCCACACTAATTCCTCTCACCCCTGCGCCAGGTCCTGTCACTAATTTTCTGCATATTCCACATAGCTCCCGTCCATCTCCTCAGCAGTCACTGCACAATGACAGATTTGCAATTTCCAAACCGCTCCCCTCCGTATGACAGTGTAATACCCCTAAATAACAGTCACCGAATAATCCACCGATACATGGAGCAAATCTAGCAGACGAATGATTGTGACTAAAAAACACTCCTACAAAACCAGGACCCTAAACTATTACTACTTAAGGCTCAAATAATCCTGCCAGACCCCACATGTGACTATCAGCTGTACATATACTACCGCCATACAGTGACCAGATAGTGGTAGATACTAGTTGTATGTAGACTCTGCAGACATATAAGTGATTACACTGCAGTTACATTTAGTGACTCACCGGAGACGTCTTTTCTGATCAGCGTCGTTCACTTTCCCTTTTTCTCTCCATCCGGTTCACACCTTCATGCTGATTGCTCCCGGCCAATACTCGTCCCTGCAGATTTGGACACAAATATCTTAGAATCCTCACATTTCCAGTAACTCCTTAATTATAGGTATATAAGTCCCTCAGTTAGACAGGTGTATATATATGTCCTCTCAGTCAGGCAGGTATATAAATATAGGGTTTCTCTCAGGCAGGTATATAGACATAGGGTCACTCTCAGGCAGGTATATAGATATAGGGGCACTCAGGCAGGTATATAGATATAGGGTCACTCTCAGTCAGGTATATAGGGGCACACAGGCAGGTATATAGCTAGGGGCCATAGGCAGGCATATGGGGGCTCAGGCAGGCGTATAGGGGCTCAAGCAGGGGTATAGTGGCTCAGGCAGGTGTACGGGGGCCACAGGCAGGCGTATGGGGGCCACAGGCAGGCGTACGCAGGCCACAGGCAGGCGTACGGGGGCCACAGGCAGGCGTATAGGGGCCACAGGCAGGCATATGGGGGCCACAGGCAGGCCTTTTAGGGGCCAAAGCAGGCAAGGGGGCCACAACAGCGTATGGGGCTCAGGAAGGCGTATGGGGCCACAGGCAGGCGTATAGTTGCCACAGGCAGGCGTATAGGGGCCACAGGTAGGCGTATAGGGGCCACAGGCAGGCGTATAGGGGCCACAGGTAGGCAAAAATAACAACATTAATACTCACCTGCTTCCCGGGCACACGCTCCTCTTCGGGCCCCGCCTCCAGTGCCGAACGCTCCTCCGGCAGCTCCTCGGGCGCACGGCCTATGACGCGCTGTGCGCCCGAGGAGAGGCAGCGGCGTGATGACATCACTTCATCGCGACGCTGCCAGCTGAGCCGCACGGGGCCGCGGCGGGTCCTCAACACTGTGAGGACCCAGCGGCCCCGCTTTTTCCCGGCCCTGGGGCTCACCGGAGGATCCAGCAATCCTCCGGGGAGCGGGCCCGACACTGTCTGCGGGGCAGGGAGCGCTTACTCTCTGCTCCGCAGGAGCGGTCAAAGAGACCGCCGGCGCTTCAGGCCCATGGCAGCGGCCTGGAGCCCGGCGAGGTTCGGGGCCCTGACAGCGCCCCTTAGGGATAGGCTGAGGTAGCGCCCAAGGCGATCGCCTACCTCTCCTACCCGTCGTCCCGCCTCTGCCTCAATTGCACTAGGAACAGAGCTGTAGTCAACATCTTAATGCCTAGAGCTGTCTCTGTGAACTGCAGGGACTGGAAGAAGCCTCTGATCCAGCCGTTTAACCCTTTGATTACAACAGTCTGTGACTACAGCATAATCAAAGGGGATTTCCCTAAACCATTAGGTCTTCGGGATTTCCAGTGTTTAATGGAGCCTGGGGAAAATCTATAGTCACCCCTTGGGACCTAGATTAGCCCCAGGGCTGTCTGCATAGCAAGACTGCTGTCAGGGCACACTGTGTTTTACCCTAACAGCAGCCTGTGTCATACTGACGTGGAATGTAATGTATTAGCATACATGAGTGTGCTAATACATTACTACGAGTAAAAAAAAAGTACAGTAGTCATCCCTTAATGGGATTAAAAAAAAAGTAAAAACATAAAAAGTGGAAAAAATAATTGGAATATTAAAATGAAAATAAATGTTTAATTAAAAAATGGCCCAGGCACCGGCAAGGACACTTCAGCTGTATTCGACTCCTCAGGGAGTGCATATAGCTGAATGCCAAGTCAGCCCACAGTGTCCGGGCACTACCGTGGCCTGGGCACTGTTGGCGATCTCTTCCCCTGTATGCGATTCTTCGTGCGTGCATACAAGTGAAGATACCACTGTAGAGCAGAGAGCAAGCACTCCCTGCTCTGCAGTGGACTCCGGACGGCCGCAGACTTGCGGCTGTCCGGAGTATTTGGCATGGGCGGCGTGAGTGTCATCACGCTGCCTGATGACATCACTCCATCTGTGCCGGCAAGAAGACGGAGCGACTGAGAGTTGGAGCAGCGAGGGAGAGAGGTGAGGACTTGTATTTTTTTTTAAACCCTGCCTATAGCTGCCTCTATCTGCCTATAGGAGACATATACCTGCCTATATCTGCATATAACTGCCTATACCTGCCTATGGGGGACATATACCTGCCTATACCTGCACATAACTGCCTATACCTGCCTATGGGGTCAGTGATCAGTTTAACCATGACCCCCATCAGCTGTATAACAAGGAAGGAGTATACCACAGTTTTCTGTTCCCCCACAGACCAGAAAGAATCATGATTAGATTCTTTGGTCCATTATAGCCTAAGGCTTCACCACTTACCAGAGCCTAAATGGTTGAAGGGGTTGTTCAATGGAAAAAAAAATTCTGTCCTCAATAATTCCGCTTCCATAGTTTTACACTTTGGTAATGTCCTTGCATTACATTTTCTGTGCTGTAAGAGTGACAGAAAGCTCAGTAAACAGGAATCAGCTTTGTGTCCAGCCCAGGAGATCAGGTGGCCAAAGGGGTGTGGCTTTTTGTAAAGTAGCCATCTTGGTCATAACTCCCAAGGCTCCCAAATGGTGCTAAGGATAGTGTGGAAGAAGATAAACACACAGCAAAGGATCCTGGTACTTGTACTTCTACGGGGCAAAGAGAAATAGCTGTCATGCAGGAAATGCTGCTGCTGGGCTGAAGAGAAGGGAGGCGACACAGAGCACAGGAAAATGGCACAGAAAACAGCACAATGAAGGATTGGGGGAGATATCCGGCGCCTGAGCCCTCTCACAGTTTGCTCAGTAGGGTTCTGCTCACACAACATTTTTCATGGCACATTGTGAACTGTGACATGGATTTTTATGAAAAAAAAAAAGTATGTTCCTATCACTAATTTTACACGTATTCCACGTAGATCCGGCCCATCATCTCAGCAGTCATTGTGTAATAAAAATCACCGCTGACAAAATTGCTTTTTTCAAAACCACTCATATATGTGCAACCTCCTTTGAGGTGCACTCTGTCCGCATCTACTCCCCCTCCAACCTGCAAGTGGCTGTGGTCTACCGTCCCCCAGGCCCTGCCACTGCCTTCCTCGACCACTTCTCTTCCTGGCTTCTCCACTTTCTTTCCACTGACATCCCCACTATTGTCATGGGAGATTTTAACATCCCAATTGATGCACACCTCCCTGCTGCCAGCAAACTCCTCTCACTCTGCTCTTCCTTCGGCCTCTCACAGTGGACCTCTGGATCCACCCACAGAGATGGACACACACTGGACCTCATCTTCACCCGCCTCTGCCCCCTATCTGACATCTCTAACTCTCCACACCCTATATCTGACCACAACCTGATTACCTTCTCCACCATCTCCACTCCACCTGCTCCTCCTGTCTCACATCTAGTGCACCCCCACAGGAACTGACAACACCTCAACCCTCGCACTCTCTCTGACTCGCTTGCACCTCTTTCCACCATATCCTCACTTGACAACCCAGACACAGCCGCTGCTTTCTACAACAACACAATCATCACCGCCCTTGACTCAGTCGCTCCTCTCACACACAACAGAACCCGCAACATCAACAGACACCCCTGGCACAGACTCCACCAAACAACTGAGGCGAGCTTCCAGAATTGCTGAACGCCGCTGGAAGAAAAGCCGCTCCACCACTGACTTCACCTCATACAAACAATCGCTACACACATTTAAGTCTGCACTCACTACCGTCAAACAGGATTACTTCACCACTCTCATAGCCTCCTTGTCTCACAACCCCAGACATTTATTCAACACCTTCAACTCTCTCCTTCGCCCCCCAGCACCTCCTCCCCCATCTCTCCTATCAGCGGACGATTTTGCAACTCATTTCTTAAATAAGATCAACCTCATCAGAGAAAGCTTCACCCCTCAGTCCCCACTACCCACCTCTATACCTCCACCATCGCCACCCCCCACCCTCACCCTGACACAGTCCCTGGTGAACACTTCCATAACCTGCTTTCCCACTGTTAGTCATGATAACCTCTCCTCTCTAGTGTCCAAATCCAACCTCACTATCTGTAACCTTGACCCACTACCATCCTACCTCATCCCAGACCTCAGCTCTGTTATTTTCCCAGCTCTCACCCATCTCTTCAATCTATCATTAACCTCTGGCATCTTCCCTTCCTCTCTTAAACACGCGACCATCACACCCATCCTTAAGAAACCATCTCTCGACCCCTCCTCACTCTCCAACTATCGCCCATCTCACTGCTCCCTTTTGTATCCAAACTCCTCGAGCAGCACGTCTATCTTCAGCTGTCCTCCCACCTCTCCTCCAACTCTCTTCTTGACCCACTCCAATCAGGCTTCCGACCCAACCACTCCACTGAAACTGCCCTAACCAAGGTCACCAACGACCTCAGAACTGCTAAATCCTCACTCCACTAATCCGTCCTTATCCTCCTAGACCTGTCCTCGCCTTTGACACTGTCGACCACTCCATCCTGCTACAAATCCTCTCCTCCCTCGGCATCATGGACCTGGCCCTCTCCTGGATCTCTTCATACCTCTCTGAACGGACATTCGATGTCTCTCACTCCTGCACCACCTCCTCCTCCCACCCGCTCTCTGTTGGTGTCCCTCAGGGGTCTGTCCTGGGCCCACTCCTCTTCTCTATCTACACTCTTGGTCTGGGTCAGCTCATAGCCTCGCATGGCTTTAACTACCACCTGTACGCTACGACACCCAGCTTTATATCTCCGGTCCTGACATTAAGTCCCTTCTCTCCTGGATCCCAAAATGCCTATCATCCATTTCCTCCTTCTTCTCCTCCCGTCGCTTAAAACTAAATGTAGATAAAACAGAATTCATCATCTTTCCACTGTCCCTCTCTACCACTCCACCTGATCTCTCTATCACTGTTAATGGCCACACCCTCTCACCAGCTCCACAAATCCGCTGCCTTGGATAACCTTTGACTCCTCTTTATCCTTCAAACCACACATCCAAACCCTCACCTCTGCCTGCCGCCTCCACCTGAAAAATATTTCACGCATCCGCCCATTCCTCAACTCTGACACTACTAAAACGCTAGTCCACGCCCTCGTCATCTCCCGCCTTGACTACTGCAACATCCTTCTCTGTGGCCTCCCAGTTAGCACCCTCGCTCCCCTCCAATCCATCCTCAACTCTGCTGCCCGTCTGATTCACCCTCTCTCCTCGCTACTCCTCTGCCTCTCCCCTCTGCCAATCCCTTCACTGGCTGCCCATTGCACAACGAATTCAGTTCAAATTACTAACCATGACCTACAAGGCTCTCCATAACCTCTCCCCTCCATACATCTCTGCTCTAATTTCCAGATACCTCCCCTCACGCACACTCCACTCCTCGCAGGGCCTTCTCCTCTGCTCCCCTCTCATCAGCTCCTCACATAACCGTCTCCAAGACTTCTCCCATGTTTCACCCACACTCTGGAACTCCTTAACCCAAAACATCAGACTCTCCTCCACTTTCACCAGTTTCAAAAGCAACCTGAAAACCCATCTCTTCAGGATAGCCTACAACCCACACTAACCCCACCACCACTACACCGGCCCGCAAGCATGTCTGCCCCACACCTTCTGTCTCTCCCCTTCTTCCTTGTAGATTGTAAGCCCTTGCGGGCAGGGTCCTCTTTCCTCTCTGTTTCAGTTACTAGTCACTTTTGTCACCATTGTATTTGTTCAACATTTGTTATGTATGTAACCCTCCTGAATGTACAGCGCCCTGGAATTAATGGCGCTCTAAAATAAATAATAATAATAATAATAATAGTGTAATACCTCTAAATAATACAGTCACCAGATAATACCCCTGTGCATGGAGCAGATACACCGCTCATATTACCGTCATGCTGTTACTAAAAAATCCCACAATACCAAGACCACCAACTCCAATTCTACCACTAGCGAACCAAATAATACTCCCAGACCATGACCATATGTGAGCAGCACGTAGTGGATACCAGACATAGAAGGGTTGTGTCAGCTCACCCAAGCTTCAATCATCCAAGTCCCGCTGGTGGATGCACGGCAGAGAGGAGCCACTTCTCAAATAAACCGTAGGTACACACAAAAACAGGCAAGTTCCAACCAGGGGGAGAGGCAAATATAATAAAACTACACATACTTTATTGTAGAAATTTAAAAGGCATAATTACGATCTCTCAAACATGTCACCAATGCATAAAAAAGGCTAACGCGTGTCGTAGAGAGTGTCTTTACTCATAGTGTGTAATGACAGCAATGCTCCATATACAGGCCGTCCCCGGGTTATGAACAGGATGGGGACTGCAGGTTTGTTCTTAAGTTGAATGTGTATGTAAGTCAGAACCGGTACATTTATTACCTGTAACTCCAGCACAAAAGGCTTCTTTTTAGTTTTGGATAGTGCAGGGAAGGGTTTTCATATTTGTTTTGCTGTCTGTGCCCCTGTTAATAAGTTTTCACCTCATTTTCACCCAGGGGCGTTGCTAGGGTCCTAAAACATCCGGGGCCCGGGCCCTCTATGTTGTGTTTTGCTCAGTAGGGCGGGGTTCACACGGCACTTCTTACGCCACGTCGTGAACTGTGTTAGGTATTTTTACAGAGAACAGCCTATGTTCCTGGCAGTTTATTTTCCACGTAGTCCACATAGATCCTTTACATCACCTCAGCAGTGCAGTGTAGAAGGGGTATTTACTTTTTCAAAACGTCTCACCTACGTATAACACAGTAATACCCCTAAGTAATAGTCATACAGGTACCGAATATCACACCTATACATGGAGCAAATATTCCATATGTATGATTGTTACTAAAGAAAATCCTACAATACTAAGACCCAATAATATTACTACTTAAGGACCAAATAATACTGACTAAGTGCAGTTACATAAAGTGACTTACAGAAGACGCCTTTTCTGATCAGAGTAGTTCTCTATCCTTTTTCTCCATCCGGCCCAGACCACCATGATGACTTCTGGCCACAACATGTCTCTGCAGAATTTACCACACAAACATTTTAGAATCCTCACTTTCCAGCACCTATATTCCTTGCTGGGGGGTGAAGGGGTTATACTGTATACCTACCTAACAAATGGTGGCCTATATAGGAAATCATGGTTATGCTCCATCCTCCACAGCAACCTGCTTTCCTATGATAGAAAAGCCAGGTGGCAGTTATATAGTGCTCCCCAGTAGACTGGTGGATACATAGGTCCCCCAGTAGGTAGTTATGTAGGTACCACCAGTATGTGGATAAGTACATAGACAGGCACAGGGCTCCCCACAGTATATAGCCAGGCACAGGGCTCCCCACAGTATATAGCCAGGCACAGGGCTCCCCACAGTATATAGCCAGGCACAGGGCTCCCCACAGTATATAGCCAGGCACAGGGCTCCCCACAGTATATAGCCAGGCACAGGGCTCCCCACAGTATATAGCCAGGCACAGGGCTCCCCAGTATACAGAATAACTGTCAGCTGAACTCTGTGGGTCACACTGACCCACAGAGCTGACAGTCTAGAGTTATATTGAGATCAGCCCTGTGGGTCAGATTATATAATGCTGCTCAATATAATTGTAGACTGTCAGCTCTGTGGGTCAGTGTGACCCACAGAGCTCAGCTGACAGTTATGCTGCAGTCAGTTACATTATAATGGCCCCCCAGATCTGTCACACTAACTTATAAGAAGCTGGCCCTGCTCAAGTACCTGATACAGCTGCCGGCTGTTCTGCGCGGGCACTCGCTGACTAAGAGGAGGAGGAGGAGGAGCGTGCAGGCACCGGAGCCCAGGGCTTACTGCAGCCCCACAGAAAGCCCCAGCAGCACTCCTGAGCCCTGACTGAGCACACAGTGGCAGGAACCATCAGCAGCCGCTGCATGAGAGGTTACGCTGCGGCTGCTCTCCTCCCGACCCTGCGCAGAGCGCATTGAAAAGTAAGCTCAGCAGCTCAGAGGAGGACGCTGCTCTCCTCTTGATCAAGCAGCGCGCCGGACCGGGCCACGCCCCCTAGGGGAGGCGCGCCACGACCCGGCGGGCTGGGCGCGGCTAAAGCTGCGGCGTACGTGGGCCGGAAGCGGAGGCGAGCGGAAGTGATGGGGTGTATTTAATACCTCCCCTTTCCGGCCGTGCGGCACTTGCCGCCAAGACCCAGCTGGGGCAGGAACGCCCGTGCCGACGGCTCGTAACCGGGGATGTGGGCGGAGCAGATAGGGGTTTCCTGAGGCCCCTAAATCAGCAACCCAGGAGCCTCTGGTTGCAATCGGCGGTGCGTGATTTAGTGGGCGGGGCCGGGGACCCGGTCTCGGCGCCCAAATGGAAACGGCCCATGTGCAGGCGTTATTAGGGAGCCTGAGGCAACTACAAGGGGCAGACTTCTGGCTTAGGAGTTGAGGAGTCGGCCGGCCCCTCCGCGGGCAGTGCGGGCGGCCGCAGGGCCGCGGTGACTCCGGCTGGTATTCTGTGGGGGGAAGCGGTCTGTGGGCCGCGGGCGCCGGGCTCGCCCCCGCAGCGGCTGAGCCCGGAATACACCCCCAGGGCTCGCCGTCGCCAGCGGACCCCTTCTGTGGACCCTTCGGGCCGGGTGGGGCAGGCTCCAATCTGGGGGCCGGTCTACCCGGTCTGGGAGGAACCCGAGTAGGCCGGCGGGCCCTACGGAGAGCGGTGGGTCGGGGCCTCGGTCTGGGGCGCGAGCGGCCGCTGCTCCTGTTTCTTCAATTCGGTCTGTGGTGGCGGTGGCCCCGCCTGGCGAAGTAACCGGTCGGGGGGGGCCACCAGCGGGCGAGAGCGGTCAACGACGGGAGGCTTTCCCACGGGGCTGGAGAGGACGGCAGGAGGATGACGGGCGACGGGTCCGTTGGCCCGTGGCACTTCCAGATTATGCAGGTTCCCGTTCGGGCGTGGCAGGAGCCTGCCCCTTCCCCGCGCTTGCGCCGGTCGGCCCCCCTTTTTGGGTTCTGAAGGCCTTGACCGGGCCGGGTCGGGCATGGGATCGATGTCGGAGGTTTGGGCGGGGACGGCGACCAGGATTCGGGGTTAGCGGTGGTGGGTCCACAGCCCCCACGCAGCCTGGTGAGTATATTCTTTGTCATGTACGTTTCCACCTATTTTTTGATCGCCAAGGGGGGCAGGTCGGTTTTGGGGTTTCGCCCACGGCTTGGATCGGGGGGGCGCTTCGTGAGGATTGGGGGGATCGCCAGCGGAGGCTAGTGTTTTTAGCGACGGCGTTGCGGGATTTGGGTTGACGAGGTTTGAAGTTCGGGAGCGGGTGGTTAGTGGGGGGGTCACCGGTGGATGTTTGGGGTGGGGTTCGGCTGTATTGCCAGTGTCTCCTCTGGTTGAGCGTCGGGACGAGGGGTCGCAGGCCGGGGGCCCTCAGGGAGCAAAAGGGGGGGCGTGACTGTGTCGGTTGCAGACAGAGAAAAATCCGCAGAGAGTGTCAGGTTGGATGACAGGGCAAAAGGGGAGGTGTACGTGTGCTTTTGAAGGCCCGCTAGGGGCACATTTAAAGTCAGAAGTGAGAGAGAAGATCTGGAAGGAGGGAGTACGTGGAGATCTTTCTCATTATTGCCTTTAGAGAAATTCAACTTAGACAAGGGGAAAAAAAAAGACGAGAGCAAGAAGGAAGAGGAGGAGAACGCCGGTGGCGACTTCATTCGCAAACATTTGGGCTAATTGGGCTGCAGGCGTTTTGCGATACTTCGAGTGTCGTCGGAGAAAAGGCACCCGAGAATTGTTCGGGGCTCTTTTGCTATATGGATGCGATTGGGGAAGCGCATCGGGCTTATGGGGGACAAGCATGGCTGCGTTATGACGAGCAATTTCGTCAGCGGAAGGCGGTTCGCCCTTCAATCAGGTGGGACCATAAGGATATTGGTCTTTTTTTTGAAAGCATGGCCCCGACAAAAGTTTTGGGCAGCCCTTTCTTGGGGGGCCGGTTCGTCCGGGCCAAGGGGGAGCAGTTGGGGGTAGTGGGTCAGGATCCCAGCCCGGGGTGCCTCGAAAGTGGGGTTTGCTGGGCGTTTAAGGGGGGGCCAGTGTCAGTTCGGGTCCGGTTGCCGTTTCAGACACGTGTGCTCCTTCTGCGCTGCGCCGTCCCACCCAGTTACCCGTTGTTTTAAAAAGGGCCGGAGCAAAGGGGCCGGTGCGGGTGCTCAAGGGGTGACTCCGGTGAAGCTGGGCGAGATGGAACCTTTTCTAGCCCGCTATCCGGATAGGGGAACGGCGGACCTGTTGGCCGCCGGGTTTGGGCAGGGATTTGTAATCCCGCCCCCGGTCACGCGGTACCTTTTTGGACTAAAAAATCTAAGGTCAGCACATGAGCAATCCTTAGGTAGTGGTCCGAAAAAATTGGCGAAGAGGTGTTCGCTTGGAAACGGATGGTTTGGTCTGTTTAAAGCCCTGCCTTTTTCCTGACCTGGTGGGTCTCCTCTAGGGGTAGTTCCTAAGAAGGAGCCTGGAAAATTTTCGGCTCAATTCACCATTTGTCCTTTCCAAAGGGCCAATCGTGAATGATGGGATAGCACCGAAACTGTGTTCCGTGGTTTTAACCTCCTTTAAATGAAGCGGTGTCCTTGGGGGCTGGGGGCACGGGGGGGGGCCGCGCTGATGGCCAAGGAATATTGGTCGGCGTTTCGCCTTTTGCCGGTTCATGAAGATAGTTTGAAGCTGTTGGGGTGTTTTTGGGATGGGGTTTTTTGTCGATCGTTGCTTACCGATGGGCTTGTTCGCTTTCGTGTGCCTATTTTGAGGCTTTAGCACGTTTTTGGAAATGGGTGGTTAGGGGGGAAAATTTTTCGGGGTTGAGTTTCCATCATTCATTATTGGATGACTTCTTTTGCCGGGGGCCGGCGGAATCGCCAGTATGTGGCTCTTTGCTAGTGTCATTGGGTTGGGTGACTAAATCGCTTTGCGTCCCTCTGGCGCCCCGACAAGACGGAAGGGTCCAAAGTACCTGTTTGAATTTTCTGGGTATATGCATTGACTCCGTGAGGATGGAGTGCAGGTTACCTCCAGATGGAAAGTTAGGTTCTTTGTGGCAAGGGGTTTTGCCGGGTATGGGGTTTACGCAAGATTCCCCTGAGGGAGCTGCGGGTCTTTGTTAGGGAAGCTCAATTTTGCGTGCAGGATCATGCCGATGGGGCGGGTTTTCTGTGGGGACGGTTTGGGCCCCAAGTGCAACAGCGGGGTGACGAAGCCGCATCATTTCGTTCGTTGACCTGTGAACAAGGGAGGGACTTGCGGTGTGGGGAGTTTTTTGGACTCGTATACGGGGCGGTCAATTATCTTGCATGAGGAATTGTTTTAATGAGGAGTGTATATTTTCACGGATGCGGCTGGGAGTACAGGTTTTGGGGCCCATTTATGGGGTTGCGGTGGTGCGCGGCTCCTTGGCCTGTGTGTGGCGCGGGCCTTGGCGGTCATGAAGAATCTGGCCTTCTTGGAACTGTTTCCTTTTTGTAGTGGCGTTGGAATTGTTTGGGGCGACATTTTTTTCCCGGGGTCGGAAGGTTCGCTTCTTCTGTGATAATTTGGGGGTGTCTTGGCGATTAACAACCTGACTGCCTCTTCCCCTCCGGGAGTACGTTCTGTTACGTATGTTTGTTTTGCGGTGTTTTGAGCTCAATTCATGGGTGAGGCGGAACATGTCCCTGGGTCCAGAATGCCATCGCTGATTCTCTTTCTCGGTTGCAGTGGGACCGGTTCCCGGGCTTTGGTCCGTCGGCAGCAGAGCACGGGGGAAAAGTGCCCCAGTCACCTATGGACCGTGGCCTTCGGGACGCAAGACCAGCTGATTCGGCGTCTTTGTCAGGTGGACCTGGGCTGCTTATGAGGCAGCCTGGGTGCAGTGGTCAGATTGGATTGGGTATCTGGGTGATGTGGTGTCGGAGGAAGACCACATTGGGGCTCTGCTTTGTTGGCTGGGGCGGGTCCGGGGGCTCGGTTGGTCGGTGTCTCGGGTCTCGAGGTTTATATCCGGGTTGGCTTTCGGGTTTAAAATGAGGGGGCCTGCAGTGATATAACTAAGGATTTCGTGGTCTTTCCGGGCTCTCCGAGGTTTTTAGACGGGGGCCCCGGGCGGTAAGAGACTCTCGGCGCCCGGCGGTTTTCGCCCTGCTGGTACGGCTTGGCAGGGTGTTAGGGGAAGTGGCCAGCTCAGGCGATGAAGTAGTGCTTTTCCGGCTAGCGTTTGCCTTGGCGTTTTTTGGTGCATTACGTGTGGGAGAGCTGGTGTCTCCTAGTCGGTTGCGAGGGGGGGGCCTACAACAAGAGGACGTGTCGGATCTCGGGGATGCCATCATGTTTTGGATACGTCGGTCAAAGACGGATCAGGCCGGCAGAGGGAAGCAGGTGACCCTGAGGTCGGTTCCCGGGTCCACGATGTGCCCAGTGCGGTGCTGGCGGGAATTCTGGCGTTTGGGGCAGGTCGAACAGGGGCCGCTCCTGCGGCACGCAGATGGGACGTTCCTTTCACGTTTCCAGTTCACTGCGGTATTTAGGCGTTGTTTGGGGGCAGTTGGGCTTGACCCTGCTTCTTTTGCTCCGCATTCCTTTCGGATTGGGGCAGCTACTGAGGCTGCGGCTTGGGGCCTCAGTGCGGAGGTGGTTCGCAGGATTGGAAGTATGGAGTCGGATAGGTTTCGATTGTATAATCCGGCCCCAAATTTGGGGGCTTGAAGGTAGCGGGTTGCGGGGGGTTGAAAAGGGGGGAGGGTTTCCTCGGGATGGCTAGTGTCAGCTTGTCTTTCTTTGTTCTGCAGTGCGTCCTCCGTTCCTGGTTTGGATCCTGGGCCATTCGTACGTTCACTGGGGTGCCGAGCGGGCGGACATGCGGCCTGATGGCCGTCAAATTTGGGCTTCCTCGGAACGTCGCGGTGGTTCGTTGGCTCGGTTCAGCGTGGGATGCGTTGGCTAGGTGTGGTCCCAGAGGTTTCACGGTTTTGCAGCCCTGGATAGACCTCCGATATTCTGGTCCTACATGTAGGGGGCAATGATTTGGGGTCTCTGACATTCAGAGAACTTGTGTGGAACATCAAATTAGATTTGCTGCGATTATGGAGGTCCTTTCCAGGCATGGTTATTGTCTGGTCTGATATCGTGCTTCGCCAACATTGGAGCGGAGCTCTTTGGGTGGAGAGGTTGAACAAGGCCAAAGGGGTTTAAAGGGGAATAGGTCGGTGGCAAAGTTTTTTTTTGGGTAGGAATGGGGGGGGTTTGTCAGGCACTTGGAATTGGAGGAGGGAGTAGACATTTTTGGAGGTCGATGGGTCCATCTGAAAGGCTGTCGGCCTTGGACCTATGGGCGCTGGGCTTCAGGGAAGTCATTGAGAGAGCGCTAGGCTTGGTGGGGGCCTCGCATGCATGAGGCTTCATGGCATGCTCTTTTTGGGTGGCGGCGGGGGTTCTTGGAATTGGACGAGGAAGATACGGTGAGGGAGTCATTCGGGGTATGATTCCCTCCTAGTTTTGAGAATGGTGAATCGACCTGGCGAAGGTGTGTGGGGTCTTTGCCCGGCTGGAATCCCTGCAAGAGCAAAAGGGTGAGCCATCTTGTATGGCTTTAGGACCCCCGAGCCAGTGGAGTAAAAGGCTGGGGGTAAGTGGTGTTTTGGTTCCCTTCGGGGATTTGGTCGCCAGGTCCCTAGGTTGGCTGGTTCCAAGGACCTCGCCCCACTGGTTGTGGTGTTCCTGGAGTTAAAGTTTAAGTTATAATGGGTATAATTATGTAATTTTTATATTTTTTGTTGAGGTTGTATGAATATATATGTAATATATAATGGTATGTGGGGGTCGTGATGGAGTTGCATATATACAAATATATATATAATATTGGGGAGTTTATGTTATTTTTTATATGGCAATTTATTTATGTTGTATTTTGTTAATAAAACGGCTGCTGTGGCCAATTTTATCCAACCTGTGTGGTATGTGTTCATTTCAAGGGGTCACAGCAGGGAAGGGTAAAGACCATGGGGGGTGGTGGGGTTGGGCTTAGAGCGCATCAGCGCTGCAAGGGTCATGCGCTGCAGCGCAGGGAGCCCGGCGGCACTGAGCGGAGCAGCGGACATTTAATATAGTAGTCTCGCTCCGCATCGTTGGGTTTTCAAAAGAACAAAAAATGTGGGCGCTGCGCTATATAGTGTATGAGGCGGCCGGGGAAAGAAACATTTGGGGCAGCAGGCAATATATTCGGGGCACGAGCCCCGGATATATCTGCCTAGCGACGCCCCTGTTTTCACCTCATGTGCTGCTGTGGCATACTGGCACTTGTAGTTCTACAGCTACTCTCTGCTGTGGAACATGGAACTACAAGTGCCAGCATGCCCCATCAGTCTCCGTTTGTAACTAGGGGACAGATGTAAGTCGGAACGTTGTAAGTCGGGGACGGCCTGTATATGGGAGTTCCTCCCCCATGTGCAGTCCTCTCATTGGACACTCCTAAAACTGCAAATACAAACCACACATAAAGTGCCCAAAAAATAAGTATCGAAACAAAGTAATACAAAATGGTAAAAATGGCAATTATATACAAAAAGTATATTGGTAAGATATATCCTGCTTAACATTTAAGCCCGAGGTACAAAATCCATCATGACTCTCTGCTGAATAACTTCTTATCTCCACCCCTATTAGACCTCTCCACTCATTCAATGCCCTGAAAGCCAAAAGACGACACCTCCCCTGAGTGTCCCTGTGAGAAGTGCCTAGATACCTGCGATGATGCACCTGAGATGAGACACCTGTCTCTGGGAGTCTGATAGGTGCCTGCATATATGAATTTTCAATGCTTCTCTCGTGCACCCTACATACTGCAAACTCTGCCGCTGATAAGATACACAATGAACTTGGTATTACAATTAATAATACAATTGACTCTACATTGCTTCCCATTGCTGTAAGACTTGAATACATCTGACTTAGTAGCATGTACACAGGCCGTATATACAATATGCTCACTCTTATTAAATCACTTACTGCTTGACTAATTTGTATCCTGTGCTGTATCTTCAGAGAACATGCAAAATCTAACTGATGGTAGGGGCCCTCCGTGCAACGTACCTCACATTTGTTTGTGAAGTTTCTTTTATCTTTTTGTTAATATACAGCAAAGTGTAGGGACCCAATCACTTTTGGCCGCCATTTTGGGGTGTCCAAAGTGGTATTCCACTCGTGGGTCACCATACTCTACAGGCTTTCCTCAAGTCTGTTGGTAATAGCCTCTTCCTTGGCTCAGCATTGCTAAAATCCTCAGGCAGCAAAACCACACCCCCAATCCATTGGCGTACTGGGCTTTTTATAAGCCTCTGGGGACCAGAATAAAGACTGTCCTGGAACATGGGGAACAGGCACCCATACAACACATTGCCCATTCCCGATAGGAGCCAACCTGGGAATGGCTGAAACAACCACGCTACTTTATACCATTGCCAACCACTTACTGTGGCTGACAACATACATGGATGGCTCCTACCCCACCAAGGCCAGGTAACCTTGATGGTGTGTTGCTTGCAGGAATTCTGCTCTGCTGCACCCAGCGGCAGAAACATGAGACATCCTGAGGTCGCTCAGCCACAAAAGGTAAATGATGCTCAATGATTGTGACTATGTGATGACATTGGGGGCTGAGCGTTGCAGAGAATGTAATATTCTGTGCAGACCCTATTCTTTTCTTTGTATCAATTGATAAATTGGCTCTCACCACCTCAGCTACCTGTTGTATTGCCCAGTGTAAGGTTGTATCAGAATAAGCTTGTGCTGTTAACAGCTTTCTGTTGACTCTCATACACCTTTGGGTCAGTACTGCTGCCCTGATCAAATTTAAAAAAAGGTACATCAGAGACAATGGGACCTTGGCCCTAAGGCTACCTATTCAGCTGGGTGCGTTGACTTGCAGGGTTTATGTTTGTTTATTCACAACTGTGATATGTGATGGATCCTGAATAACTACCCCCCATAAACCTGCCCATTGTGCTAGCTGAAAGGAACTTTCAACTTGCTTACCAATTCTCTTTAGATGGTGACAACCAGGAGGGTTATCATCCAGCACGTTATTCATCTATACCTGAGCTGTGCCCAAATCACTCTTGAAGGTCTACTCTGGGAAACTAGAGTGCTAGCCTCTGTAATGGCAGACACGGTCCTTACATGTTGACTTTCCCTGATTTCTGAATGGCAGATCTGTAAAGTTACAAAGAGATGCTTAGCAGTCTTTCATATATCTGGATCTCCACCATATTGGTTAGAAGAGCTAGCTAGATTTCTTCTAGAAGAAGAGAACTTAAGGACTTCTTACTACTAGGATATTACTTCTATTACATAGAGATGATTAGCTGTCTTTCATGGATCTGGATCTCCACCATATTGGTTGTCAGTCAGCTTTCCTAGAAGAACTGGCTAGATTTCTTCTAGAATAAGACGACTCCACGACTTCTATCTATTGGGGAGTTCTTTCTATTACAGAAAAATATTTAGTCATCTTCCATGGATCTGGAATCCCATCATATAGGTTGTCACCAGGCTTTCTGAGAAGAGTTGTCGAGAATTCTTCTAGAAGAAGATGGTTTAAGGACTTCTATCTATTGGGGGATTTCTTCTATTCCATGGATCTGGAATCCCATCATATAGGTTGTTACCAGGCTTTCTGAGAAGAGCTGGCTACAATTCTTTCAGAAGAAGATCCTTCTATCACATAGAGATGCTTAAACTTCTTTCATGGAGCAGTGATCTCCACCATAATGGTGGTCTCCATGGTTTCCCAGAGGAACTGGCTACAATTATACCAAAAGAAGATGACTTCAGGACTTCTGTCTACTAGGAGGTTCCTTCTATCACATAAAGATGCTTATCTGTCTTCCATGGATCTGCATCTCCACCATATCGGTTGTCACTGAGGTTTCCTAGAAGAGCTGGCTAGAATTCTACCAGAAGAAGACAACATAAGAACCTCTATCTACTAAGGGATTCCTTCTGTTACTAAGAGATGCTTAGACATCTTTCATGAATCTGGATCTTCACCATATTGGCTGTCACTAGGCTTTACCAGAACAGCTGACTAGAATACAACCAGAAGAAGATGACTCAAGGACTTCTGTCTACGAGGGGAAAGGCTTATATTATATAGAGATACTTAGCCTTCTTCCATGAGTTTTTGATCTCCTCCAGATTGCTGGTCTCCACACTTTCCCATAAGAGCTGGCTAGAATTGTACCAGAAGAAGATGACTAAAGGACTTTTATCTACTGAGGGATTCCTTCTATCATATAGACATACTTAGCCAACTTCCATGGATTTGGACCTTCACCATATTGGTTATTACTAGGCTTTGTAAGAAAAGCTGACTAGAATTCTACCAGAAGAAGGTGACTCAAGGACTTGTATCCACTGAAGACAACTCAAAGATGTCTATTTTAGATCGTCTTCCAAGAATTTGGATCTCCACCATGTTGGTTGTCACCAAGCTTTCCAAGAGGAGCTGGCTTGAATTCTAGGAGAAGATAACTCAAGGACTTTTATCTACTGGGGGATTCTTCTATCACATAGAGATGCTTAAAAATCTTTCAAGGAGCTGTGATCTGTTCCATATTGGTGGTCTCCAGTCTTTCCAAAAGGAGCTGACTTGAATTCTACAAGAAGAAAACAAATCAAGAACTTTTATCTGCTGGGGGATTCTTCTAGCAACTAGAGATGCTTAGCTTTCTTCCATGGAGCTGGATCTCCACCAAATCAGTTGTCACTTAGCTTTCCAAGAAAAGCTGACTAGAATTCTACTTGAAAAAGACAATTCAAAGACTTATATCTAAAGGATGAATAGTTTCTATTACATAGAGATACTTAGTAGTCTTCCATGGATCTCTGATGTCCATCATATTGGTGATCTCCAAGCTTTCCCAGACGAGCTGGCTAGAATTCTACTAGAAGAAGACAACTCAAGGACTTCTATCTACTGAAGATGACTAAAGGGTGTCTAACTTGAAGATTCCTTCCATTATATAGAGATACCTAGTATTCTTCCATAGATCTGGATCTCGAACCATATTGATTGTTATTAGGATTTCCCAAAAGATATAGATAGAATTCTACCAGAAGAAGATGACTCAAGAACTTTTATCTACTAGAGAATTCCTTCTATTATATAGAAATGCTTAGCCATCTTCCATGGATCTCCACAATATTGGTTGTCACAAGGCTTTCTGAGAAGAGCTGGCTATTATTCTACCAGAAGAAGATGACTCAAGAACTATTATCTACTGGTAGATTCCTTCAACAATCTTCCAGGGATCTGGATCTCCACCATATTGGTTGTCACCAGGCTTTACCAGAAGGATCCGACCATAAGAAGACACTAAGAATTTCTGTCTACCGAGAGAACAGTTTCTATTACATAGAGATACTTAGCTGTCTTCAATGGATCTGTGATCTCCACGATATTGGTTGTCACCAGGCTTTCCCAAAAGAGCTGGCTAGAATCCTACCAGAAGAAGATGACTCAAGGACTTATATCTATTGGGGGATTCCTTCCATCACATAGAGATGGCTAACCATCTTCCATGGAGCAGTGATCTCCATCATATTGGTGACCTCCAAGCTTTCCCAGAAGAGCTGGCTAGAATTCTATTAGAAGAAGACAACTCGAGCACTTCTATCTACTGGGTGAATGGCTTCTATTACATAAAGATATTAGCCTCTTCCTTGATCTGTGTCTACCCCCAATTTTTGTGATCTCCAAGTTTTCCCAGAAGAGATGGCTAGAAATCTACTAGAAGAAGAGAACTCAAGGACTTCTATCTACTGAAGATGACTAACTGCTGGGAGATTCTTTCTATTACAACAGAGATGTTTAGACTTCTTCCATGGAGCTGGATCTCCACTATTTTGGTTGTCGTCGCTTTCCCAAAGTGTACTAAATTCTTCTACAAAAAATGATCGGGGCATTGTTACTGGGAGATTCCTTTCTATTAATAGAGATGTTTGCTGTCTTTTCTGGATTGGGGTCTCCATCAAATTGGTTGTCACCAGACTTTTCCAGAAGAGATGGCAATATTTCTCCTAAAATAAGATGACTCAAGGACTTCTATTATGGGTTTAATAGTTCTTTTCATGGAATACATGCCGTCTCCTTAGATCTGTGATCTCCCACCTATTTTGGGGATCTCTAAGCTTTCCAGAAAAGGTGGCAATTTTCTTCTAGAAGAAGGCGATTCAAGGACGTCTATCTATGGGGAGATTCCTTCCAAACATAGAATTTTGGGGCCTTTCCCCATGATCTGGTTTTCCCTAGGTGCATCTCTTTCCTAGAAGAGTAGTAAAATTTCTACCTTTAGAAGACCTCCGGGACATCTTTTTTCCCGGGGTTCTTCTGTTTTCGATGCGGCGCATTCACTTAACTGGCCGTAGAGTCATTGGACTCCTGCCCTTTCGCCCCGGCTCCATTCCTTTCCCTTCTCTTCCCCCTTTTTACTCTTTTTAGACTTTGTATAAGTCAATCAATAGACGATAAGGCCCCAGGAATAATGCAGATCTCCTCCCGCCTCTCAGGATTACAGGTTATTGAAGGGCAATTGCTTGAAAATTGCTCAAATCCAGCCTTAGTGATGCAATGATTCACTCGTGAGCTTCCCAATGCGGGCGGTTTAAAAATGACACTTTTGGGGATTCAGGCCCGGACGGCGTTAAGTTTGTTTTGCGCGGGGCGGGGGGGGCGCGCCAAGAGTAATTGTATAAAGTTTAAAGCAGCTCGCGGCTGCCCATGATGTTAAATAGAAAGCTTAAATCCTTGTCATCAATGCAGGACGCCGCTTCCCTTTGGCTCTGACATTCCTGTTGACATTTCCCGGGAACACAGCTGGGGGGCCGAGGGCCTGAAGTGAGATGCCGAGGGCTAGTGGGGGGGGCTATCCTGCAGTCAGCATGGCGGCTGTCAGAGGGTTAATGGGGAGATTTGTATCAATCATGTGCCCATCGCAGCAACAACCAAGTGCAGGGAACCCCCCGTAAAACCGTGCACAGATTAGCAGACCCCAAAGTTCCAGGAATGTCTGGGGAGCGTTGATACAAATATATAGTCTGACAACCTACACTTGTATAGTCCTTGTGCTACTCCTGACAAATGTTACTACTAAGCTACATATGAGACACTTAACTATGTAACTAATTACAAACTCAGCTCTGCTTCATCTGATAACTCAGCTCTGCCAATCAAAATAGCTATGGGACAGTAATAACTCGCTTAATATCTGATAACTCGTTCTGAAAAATAAAATAAAACCGCTCGCTACATGTGAAAAACCACCCGCTACATTTAATAACTCAGCTCTGCTACATGTGATAACTCAGCCTGCTACTTTAAAAAAACTCGTTTGGGCTACATGTGAAAAAACTCAGTTTTGCTACACTTGTTGAATGGGAATCTCGGTCCAAAATCCTTAGGAAAAAAAATTGTAAAAAACCCTGAGAGAGATGTCTGAGCGTGACTCTTTTGGGTCTGGGAAATGTATATCCCAGCAATGCTGTGGGGACTTTTTGTTTTGGAACTACCAGACCCCCAGTCCAGACCACTGACCAAAGCCCAGTCCAGACCCCAGATCAGACTCCAGACCAGACCCCTGACAAGACCCCAAAACAAACCCCAGAACTTACCCAAAATCAGACTCCTGACCAGACCCCTCAAACCCTGACCACCCCCCGACCACACTCTGACTGACTGCTGACTAAATTTTACCCCCAATTTTTATAGACCATTGATCAGACCCCTGACAAGAACAATGACTAGACTCCTGACCAAACCCCAGACCAGACCCCTGTCCATACCCTAGGCAAGAACCCGACAAAAAGATAAACCCCGATCAGGCCCTTTAGACCCCAAAACAGACCTTGACCAGACCCCCCAGCCCCCTGACCCGACCCTAGACCGCCGACCCCAGACCAGATCTTTCACCAGACTTCTTAATAGGGATCCCAGACCAGACTGCAGTCCACATTACTTCTCACCACAGACCCCTGACTGGACCATGCATTAAAGGGGTATTCTATCTGGACGGGAAGGCATATCCCCTCTGGGACCCCCCACCTTTTTGAGAGTGGCCCCCAGAATGCCCCATGTAAATAAAGAAGGGTACACTTGGTAGCTTTCCCTTCTGTGGTATGGGAGGTTTTCAGTACTTTGTGCGAATTCCCTTTTAAAAAAAACTCCGACCACACTACTACTTAGCCAGAAACCCTTGATACCTCCTTTCAGTGACCATTGTGGTAAGACCCGTGTACACAGGCTCTACGACTGTTATTACCTCCATACGTGACTATTTAGTGGGAAGAAACCCGGTCAAGGTCTGCACCGTAATTTCCTCCCTACATGACCATATAGTGGGAGGACCACTATAACGGATCTTTAAAGTATATTACCTCCTACCTGACCATAAATGGTAACACAGTGTAACAGGTTTTGCAAATGTATATTACCTCCTTCAGTGACCTATAGTGGTGAGACCACTGTAACAGGGTCTGCAGACTGATATTACCTCCATACAGTGACCATTAGGTAGAACCATTACACAGGGTCTGCAGAACTGTATATTACCTCCATAAAGTGACCCTATAGTGGTGGCACCAGTTCCAGGGTCTGCAGACGTTTTTTACCTCCATACGTGACAAAAAAGTGGTAGTCACCAGTGTACCAGGATCTGCAAATTCTATTACCCCCTACAACCATTTAGGGTGGCCAGTGTACAAGGTCTACAGCTGTTATTTTTTCCTCCTCAGTGAATATTTGGGGAACCCATGTACAAGGCTCTGAGCCGTTTTCCCAACACTGACCCTTTTTATTAGAGACCACTATAAAAAGGGTCTGTAGACGTATATTTTTCCATACACGACCATTTTTGGTAGAACCCCCGGTACAAGGCTTGCAAAATGTATTTACCTCCATACAGTCCATATAGTGGTAGAGACCACTGAACAAGGTTGCAGACTGTATATTTACTCCCTACAGGACATTAGTGGTAGAGACCAGTGTACACAGGGTTGCGACTTTATTCCCTCCATCAGTCCCAATTTGGAAGACCTGTACACAGGCCCGCAGACTGTATATACCTCATACAGTGACCATACAGTAGTAGAAACCCTGTACACAGGGTCTGCAGACTGTTTTACCCTCCCAACGTGACCATATAGTGGTTGTCCCGTGTACACAGGCTTTCAAATGTTTTTACTCCCCTTCATGACCATAAAGTGGTAGGTCCAGTGTACCAAAGGCTCTGCAGCGTATATTACCTCCAACAGGACCATTAGTGGAGACACCGTGTCACGGGTATGCGACTGTATTTACCTCATACAGTGGCCTATGTGGAACAAAAAAGTGTACAAGGCCCTGCAGACTGTTATTACCTCCTACAGGACCTATAGTGGTAGACCCCCGTGTACACGCTCTGCAGAATGTATATTACCTCCATACAGTGACCAATAGTGGGGTACCAGTGTACCAGGCTCTGCAGACGTATTTTACCTCCAAACAGTGACCCTATGTGGGGACACCAGTGTAACGGCTATGCAGACTGTTTTACCACAATCGTGACCAAAAGTGGTAGACCCAGTGTAAAAAACTCTGCGACTGTTATTCCTCCATCAGTGAACCCAAGTGGGAGCCCATGTACAAAACTTGCGACTGTATTTACCCCCATCAGTGATCATTAGTGGTAACACCAGTGTACA
Source organism: Phyllomedusa bahiana (assembly GCA_025379985.1). Classification (NCBI taxonomy): domain Eukaryota; kingdom Metazoa; phylum Chordata; class Amphibia; order Anura; family Hylidae; genus Phyllomedusa; species Phyllomedusa bahiana. The sequence goes on from JAODAL010016512.1 coordinate 79,805, forward strand.
CAGGGTAAGCAGACTGTATTTTACCTCCATACAGTGCCCATAGTGGGGGAAAACCAGTGTACACAACTCTGCAGGGCTGTATATTACCCCATAAGGACCCCATAGTGGTAGAACCGTGTCCAAGCTCTGCAGACTGTATATTAAAACCCCCATCAGGACAATATACACAGACTCTGAGCATATAAGTGATTAAGTGCAGTTTTTTTGTGACCCCAGGTGACTTTTTTCTGACAGTGTTCACTTTCCCTTTTCTTTGCATCCATTCACACCGCCATGATACTTCTCCCGGCCACCACCATCCTCGATTTGGACACAAATATTTAGATTCCTTAATTTCCGCTCCTCCCTCGCCGTCTCCCCCTCTGTACAAATTCCCCAAAAGGGGAAAAAGTGTACGGCCAACTTAGGGCCCATCATAGGATATTTTTGGGAGGGCAATTTTACTAACCCCAGGAGGGCTGTGTACATCTATAGCCAGTACCCCTCAGATTCATATTACCTGGTAGGTAGGTAGGCAGTGCCCCAGGTAGCTAGGTAGACCCCCCCTTAGATAAGTTGGAAAACCCCGGGAGGTTGGGACTTCTGGGGACAGGTTACTCCCAGATAGGGGCTTAGATAGGTTGTTAGGCTTCAGGTTAG
>JAODAL010016513.1:0-80437 GCA_025379985.1 Phyllomedusa bahiana
ATTTCCCCCCCCTTTTAAACACAACTTCCCATCACGTGATGTTAAGAACTCACAACAAAATAATAAATATGCACCTTTTGTATAAAAATGAACCATTAAAACAATACAATTCTAAATAAATATTATGACAAGGATACAAGCTCAATATAAATAGATAATATGTTGTTTGACATTCAGACCTTGTAGAGTTCAAGTCACTAAGCGAAAGATCCAATATGCTTCCCTGCTCAAAAGTTTCTTCCGATGTATGCCACCTGTGACAGGTTGCATAACCCTCTCCAAATAATAGAAAAACACATAGTATTACTAGAGATGGGCGAATTTCTCAAAAATTCGGTTCGGTCACTTCGCCGAATTTCCCGACAAAAATAAATTCGTTCCGATTTACTTTGGGACGAATCACGTTTAAAAACAGCTATTTCCAGGCTGTACAGAGCCTGCAGGGTGCTGTAGAACATTGTGCCATCTTAAATATGCAGAGGGAGTTTGGGTTTGGTCTTCATACAATGTTTTTGTTTTAGTATGACGCGCACATGACTCCCGCCGCTCTTAGAATCGCTTCACTCTAAAATTCCCTCGGCACTTAAGAGGGCAAAACTGACCAAAAAACTGAAGCGGGAATGTACCCTTTGATAAAGTCATGGCAGCGACAGCTGGAAAAAAACAAGCTGAGGGCTCAGGTGGCAACATCAGTGACAGAGTGTGGGGGTGACGGCGGCAGCCACAGCAGAAATAGGTCAGAGAGTGGAAAAATGACATTCTGGAGGTGGCAAAAAACAGGGGTAGGCCATAGAGTGGCACAATGACACAGTGTGGAGTTGACGGCATCAACAGCAGCAGCAGCATGAGGTCAGACAGTGGCACAATGACATTCTGGAGGTGGCAAAAACAGGAGTAGGCCAAAGAGTGGCACAATGACAGAGTGTGTAGGTCACGGCAGCAGCAGCATGAGGTCAGACAGTGGCACAATGACATTCTGGAGGTGGCAAAACAGTAGTAGGCCACAGAGTGGCACAATGACAGAGAGTGGAGGTGACGGTGGCAGCAGCATGAGGTCAGACAGTGGCACAATGACATTCTGGAGGTGGCAAAACAGTAAAAAGGCCACAGAGTGCACAATGACATAGAGTGGAGGTGACGGCAGCAGCAGCATGAGTCAGAGAGTGGCACAATGACATTCTGGAGGTGGCAAAAACAGGAGTAGGCCACAGAAGTGGCACTATGACAAGAGTGGAGGTTTTTTCGGTGGCAGCAGCATGGGGTTTCAAGAGTGGCACAATGACATTCTGGAGGTGGCAAACACTGGAGTAGGCAACAGAGGGGCCCAATGACAGAGAGTGGGGGTTTACGGCGGCAGCAGCATGGGGTCAGAGAGTGGCACAATGACTTTCTGGAGGTGGCAAAAACAGTAGTAGGCCACAGGGGTGGCACAATGACAGAGTGAGGTGACGGCGGCAGCAGCATGAGGTCAGAGAGTGGCACAATGACATTCTGGAGTGGCAAAAACTGGAGTAGGCCACAGAGTGGCACAATGACAGAGAGGGAGGTGACGGTGGCAGCAGCATGAGGTCAGACAGTGGCACAATACCAATCCGGGAGGTGGCAAAAACTGGAGTAGGCCCACAGAGTGGCACAATGACAGAGAGGGGAGGTGACGGCGGCAGCAGCATGAGGTCAGAGTGGCACAAGGACATTCTGGAGGTGGCAAAAACAGGAGTAGGCCACAGAGTGGCACAATGACAGAGAGTGGAGGTGACGGTTTGGCAGCAGCATGAGGTCAGACAGTGGGACAATGACATTCTGGAGGTTTTGGTAAAACAGTAGTAGGCCACAGAGTGGCACAATGACAGAGAATAGAGGTGAGGGTGGCAGCAGCATGAGTTCAGACAGTGGCACAATGACATTCTGGAGGTGGCAAAACAGTAGTAGGCCACAGAGTGGCACAATGACAGAGAGTGGGGGTGACGGTGGCAGCAGCATGAGGTCAGACAGTGGCACAATGACATTCTGGAGGTGGCAAAAACTGGAGTAGGCCACAGAGTGGCACAATTACAGAGAGTGGAGGTGACGGCAGCAGCAGCATGAGGTCAGACAGTGGCACAATGACACTCTGGAGGTGGAAAAACAGTAGTAGGCCACAGAGTGGCACAATGACAGAGAGTGGAGGTGAAGGTGGCAGGAGAGCAGCATGAGGTCAGACAGTGGCACAATGACATTCTGGAGGTGGCAAAACTGAAGTAGGCCACAGAGTGGCACAATGACAGAGAGTGGAGGTGACGGCAGCAGCATGAGGTCAGACAGTGGCACAATCACATTCTGGAGGTGGAAAAACTGGAGTAGGCCACAGAGTGGCACAATGACAGAGAGTGGAGGTGACGGCGGCAGGAGCAACAGCATGAGGTCAGAGAGTGCACAATGACACAGTGTGGATGTCATGGAAACCAGCACAGCAGCAGCATGAGGTCATAAAGTGGCACAATGACAGAGTGTGGAGGTGGGTGGGCAATACCAGTCCCGGGTTAAAGATGGTTGGTGGCAGATGGAGAAACGTCAGCAGATGGGGTGGCATCAGGCGGGTGGCGGCATCAAATAGTGGCTGAGGCAGGTAGTTTGAACCCAACTCAATTTCCCTCAAAGTTTGGGTGAGGCGTCATGGCTGAAGTAGTCTGACGCCTAAGGCATTGGTGTGGAAATCCTGGCCGATCCACGCCTGATTCATCTCGACAAAGGTCAGTCGTTCCAATTTTCCCGTGGACAAGGGGGTTCTCCTTGGGGTAAGGATGGCCCCCGCCGCACTGAACACCCGCCTGATGCCACACTACTGGCCGGGCAGGACAGCTTCTCCACTGCAAACTCGGCAAGTTGAGGCCACACATCCAGTTTGGCTGCCCAGTAGTCCAGCGGATCTTCTAACTGGGGTGGCAGAGTGCTTTCCAAGTAGGCCACCACCTGTTGGTTCAGGGTCTGCTTCAGGTCCTGCTGCTGCTGCCCTCCTCACTAGGCGGGTGAAGGAAGCTGCTCATCAGTGACTCCAGACTTAGGTTGCTGCTGATGGAGCTGATACTGCTCCTACCCCCCCACATTCCACCAGCAGCCGCGGCAGTAGTACGTGAGTGCTAAAAGAACCCCGGTCAACCCTTTGTGAAGGAGGATGATGCCGCACATAGGCAGCGGCCCAAACTGACTACGAAGGATTTCCCTATAGTTTTTGAGTTTTGTCCTCCCTCTCAATAGCTGGAAAAAGGCTCCCATTTTGGACCAGTAGAGAGGGCCCCATAGGGTGGAGAGCCAGAAGTCCTCCCTCTGCCGGATGCTGACGCTTCGGCTGTCACGAGCCAGGCAAATCAGCATGCTGCGGGGCCATCTGCACAAGTGACTCCGAGGGGCTCCCTGCCTCCATCTCCACTGTATACTGCCACCGGTGCTTGCGGGTCTCTGCCTCGTCTTCCTCATCTCCATCTACCTCCTCCAGCTGCTCCTGCTCCTCCTCTCTTGTCACCTGGTAAAAATCCACTCATTTCACCAGACAATCTTCTGCTCCAATGTCCCCCCTCCTCCCCCTCCATTTCAGTCCCCACCGGACTCATGTGGCCGCGAGATGTAGTCGCAACGTCTCCAGTCCCCTGCCCAAACAGATTTTTCAGCATCTGTTGCAGGACATGAAGCAGTGGAATGACGTTATTCAACCCGTAGTCCTGGCAACTGACAAATAACGTGGCCTCCTCGAATGGCCTCAACAAACGTCAGATGTCACGCATGAGCTGCCACTGGCTGACATCAAAGTTAAACAGGGGAGTAATCCTGTCCTCCTGGATCATCAAAAAATAGATAATGGAATTTCTCTGTTCATAAAGTCGGTCCAACCCTGTGCAGGCTGGAATTCCAACGGGTGGAAACATCGCATATCAGAGTGTGTTGGGAGAGGCCGTTCTGCCGCTGCAACTCGAGGAGGGTGTTCCTGGCTTTGTAGGAATGGATGAAGTGCATCTTCAGGAATCTTTTCACAACCAGATTGAACACATGAGCCATGCAGGGCGCATGGACCATCCCTCCTCGGGCAGCGCGGATACCATGTTACTCCCATTGTCCATCACCATGGTTCCGATTTGCAGTTGGTGCGGAGAAAGCCACACATTGATTTCTTGCTGCGTGACGCAGAGCAGTTCCTCCCCTGTGTGACTTAGTTTGCCGAGGCAAGCCAGGTGTAGAACTGCGTGACACCGCTGTGCCCTACACATGTGGTATTATGGAGCAGTACTTGTGGAGGCTGAGGTGGTGGTGGTGGAGGAGGCGGACATTGGCGCAGGAACCGCAGTTTGACAACATGAGGGGAAAGCGGCGTCTCCTGTCCAAGTTGTGGTGGGGCCTGGGCAGGGGAAACACATTCACCCAGTGGGCCGTAAAGGACATGTACTGGCCCTGATCGTAGTTACAGCTCCAGACATCCGCCTGCCGTGCACCTTGGAACAAACCGATAAGCTCAAATACTGCCCACCTTTTGTTTCAAAAATTTATGAAGTGGGTGGTACTGCTTTTGAAAAGAAATTACGGCTTGGAACTCTCCTCTCGGCTCGGCACAGCCATTAGGGTTTTCTGAACAGTGCAGAGTCCACCATTTGGGAAAGGGAAGGGGCTGCAGTCCAACAACTTGGACAGGAGCACGGTCAGCTTCTGCACCTTAGGATGGTTGGACGCATATTGTTGTCTCTTTGCAATCGCCGTGCTGAACGACTGCTGGCCCCATGAGTAGCGAGGAGCAGGAGCATCTGGACCGGGAGATGATGTCAAAGAGAAACAGCTCCCTTCTGTAGAGGTGGTGGAGCCTTGACTGGCTGCAATGGCATGCGTGCCACTGGGCGCTGCTGCTGCTGTTGCTGCGGCGGCAGGATGGACCACCACATCTGAGCCATGTTTCTCCCAGGCCACCGGATGGTGACGCTGCATGTGTTGACGCAGGGCCGTGGTGTCAACGTTAGCTCCCTGGCCACGCTTCACTCCTAAGTGCGGTCGGCTACATCATCATCTATTTGTGTTTCATCGTCACTGCTGTCCTCATCACCGGTCTTGGTATGCAGAGGCTGACCCCTCACAACATGACCTCCCATGCCACTCTCAACATCTATACTTTGCCGCCTACTGCAAGAAGCAGGGGATATTGGGCCCATTTTCTTCGCTGCCAAATAGCTGCTGACTGCCCTCCTCAAATTGTTCATCCTCGCTATATAGTGGTGCTGAGCCCAGACCACATAGTAGATCTCTGGCTGAGGGAACCGGATGGGACAGAGGCGGGTTGAGGACAGGTGAGGGTTGTGTCTGACGTTCCCACCGACTCTTGGCTGGGGTTGTCAGATGTCATCTGGGAGGAAGTGGATGACCTAGTCAACCAATCAAGAACCATTGGGTTGCTGAACAAACACATGGCCGCTAGATGACAGCGGCAATTGTGGCCTCACCGAGTGACCCCTGCTGCGACGTCCCCTTGCTTTTGCTGCGACCTAGGCCTGCTCCAGGAATGTTTTTTGCCTCTGCCACTCGCAGTGAAGAGCCTGCAACCTCTCTGTCTGACATACTGTTTGTGCTAAAATGTACAAACACTGTTTGATGAAGATATCTGTATATGATAAATACACACCCTGTATTTGACTCCAAATGAACCCACTAAGAAGCTTGGGTAACCCTTGGATATAAATTGCGCTCCACAAATGGGCAGGAAAAATTGACTTGTATGTGCCGTTTAAAAACTCTGTGTATTTTACTGAATATAAAAGCACAAACAGGCTTAATTAACATTCGGATATGAATTATGCTACAGAATTTCTTCTGTGGCGGTTCAAAACAACGTTTCTTTTACGGAGGACAACTGCAGAAAAATACTTAGTTAACCCTTGGATGCAAATTGCGCAAAAGAATTGAGCAGCCCAAAACTACCAGCTTTGTAGCGTGTTACAATGGCGTGTATTTTACGCTACACAAGAAAAACTTGTAATTAACCTTCGCTTGTGAATTATGCTACAGGCAAAATGTCTTTTTTGCCGGTGAAAAAGACGGTTTATTTTAGTCACCACAGCAGCAGAACAACGCTTAATTAACCCCTGGATGTAAATTGCGCAAAAGAATTGAGCAACCAAAAACTACGAGCTTTGTAGCGTGTTACAATGGCGTGTTTTTTACGCTACACAACAAGAGGAAAACTTGTAATTAACCTTTGCTTGTGAATTATGCTACAGGAAAAATGTATTTTTTGCCGGTGAAATAAACGTTTTCTTTTAGTCACCACAGCAGCAGAACAACGCTTAGTTAACCCCTGGGTGTAAATTGCGCAAATGAATTGAGCAACCAAAAACTACGAGCTTTGTAGCGTGTTACAATGGCGTGTATTTTACGCTACACAACAAGAGGAAAACTTGTAATTAACCTTCGCTTGTGAATTATGCTACAGGAAAAATGTATTTTTTGGCGGTGAAATAAACGGTTTCTTTTAGTCACCACAGCAGCAGAACAACGCTTAATTAACCCCTGGATGTAAATTGCGCAAAAGAATTGAGCAACCAAAAACTATGAGCTTTGTAGCGTGTTACAATGGTGTGTATTTTACGCTACACAACAAGAGGAAAACTTGTAATTAACCTTCGCTTGTGAATTATGCTACAGGAAAAATGTATTTTTTGTCGGTGAAATAAATGGTTTTGTTTTAGTCACCACAGCAGCAGAACAACGCTTAATTAACCCCTGGATGTAAATTGCGCAAAAGAATTGAGCAGCCAAAAATGAAGTGGTATTTGTATTGTAAAAACGCTGTTTCTTTAAATGAATACAGCAGGAACAGGCTTAGATCACCCTTGGATATTCAATGTGCTGTGAGCAGATAGCATTAAAATGTAAATGCAGCTGCACTGGACACAGACTGGACTTCAGATCCAATACCCCACAAAATCAGAAATAGAACGTTAAGAGAAGCAGTCTCTGAGACAAGCTGAGACACCCCTGAAAATCGCTGTATAAAAATGAGTTCTTAGTATCAGCTATCATAAGCAGCCGCGGCAGCACCTTCCCTACTCAGTACAGTGAGAGCGGTATGAGCTCCCGGCGTCGCGCCCGGACTTATATAGTGCAGTGACGTCACAGAAGCCCGCCGGTCTCTGATTGGCTTCACCTCTGCACATGTCATGCAGGCTATGCCCTTCTTCCTCCCAGAGTTCTTTGCCCCATGTAACGCCATGTGCTCGCAGCCATTTTATCAATCAAAAGCACACTTCGTTCACACGAAGTACCCCAAACGTCGACTTCGTTCAGAACCGAAGTTTTCCTGAAATTCTAAACGAATTCCACTTCGTTAGAATCAATTCGCCCATCTCTAAGTATTACCAGCATGTACCTGTGAGAAGTTATCCATTAACATTGAAATTCTCAGAGATGCTGGCTTAGCAGAACTGGAGAGATGGCTCCTTAAATGAACCTTTGCGATATTGGTAGTACATGCAACATACTGTAGATCTGAAATCTGTATAGTAAGAGGTTTTCTTCAGCTTCAACAAATTATCGTGTGAAATATTAGAAACTATTTTATGGGCTCTATTTAAAAACTGACCTGAGTAAGGTTGAGCACTCAGACATCTGCATACCTTCTTCTACTTCTTCACAAACACAGTAGAACACTGCACTAAAAATTATGCTTATTTTGGATAAACTCCTGTAAAGTTGTATTATTAACCACATATGCAGGATGGCATAAGGTGGCCAAAAGGGTAGAATTTTTCGACATTTATTTCCTAACCAGATTCGTTCTAGCTCGTTGCAACATAGTAATGGCATATTTTGTGTCTTAAATAAAGCCTGTTAAATTCAACATCAAAGGCTGATTTAGGTCAACCAAGCTTTTGCAAGCAAAAATTGCAGATTACCGTACATCATAGATCCCTTTCTCTCTCCTCAGGAGGTGTAATAAAAATAAGTAAGGTGGCAGTCCTGGGTGCTTTTGTTGGATCCCCAGCTGCCATGGTGCTTTGCACACTGTGATCATTTGGTGGGGAGCAAATTTATACCTGTGCCTGACTGTGATTGGGTGTTTCTGTGCTTTACTTTCATTTTTCTTGTTGAGTTATTGGTGCATTTTATATACTCTAGGGAGTAGAAAATGGTGTAACAAAGTAAAACAAAATCTATCAAAGCATGGATTGTGCGCCACTATTTTTCTGTGATATTGGGGGGTGGAGTTACATTGTGGGCTGACAGAGTTCGAGTGCCAGGGATGCTTTTTGGTCCCAGTCCGGCCCTGGTTGTGGCCACAATAGATATACTGCATGTAAATACACTACCTAAACTGATATGTCTTGAACAATAGCACATATAAAACAGGGACTTTCATCAATTGTAATTCAAGCATGTTGTGTATGTCGTTACAAGCAAATTGTCCTTTTTGTATTTGGTTAAAACCAAAAGTCGAAGGTTTATGTACGGGGACCATCTCTCTGATTCTTCTAAGCCAGCATCTCTGAGGATTTCCAGGGTATCAAGTCGCTGCTCACAATTACATGTTGAATATAACAATTTCCTCCTCTTTTTTTTTTATTATTATTATTATTTATTTTAAAGCGCCATTGATTACATGGCGCTGTAAATTATAGGGGGTTACATACATTACATAAGTCAAACATACAGGATAAGGGGTAATGACAATTGGCACGCAGAGGGGGAGAGGGCCCTACCCGCGAGGGGTTACAATCTACAAGAAGGGGGGGGAAGGAAGGAGGTGAGGGGGAGACAGTTGGGAGGATGTACAATTTTTGGAGAATGTTATTTAACCGGTTTAGGGGGGGACCCTCGGGGAAAAAACGTTTTTTAGCAGGGAGGCATATTGAATCTTCTATATAGAAATCAAAAAAAACCAAGGTCGAGTTAAAGCAAGACATTATCTATCAATATTGAGCTTTTGTATCCTTGTCATAACATTTATTTATAGTTGTATTGTTTTTGTGGTAAACGTTTATATAAAAAGTGCATGTTTGTTATTTTGTTGCAAGTTCCTAAGATCACATGATGGGAAGTTGTGCTTAAAAAAAAACGGGTAACTTTTTTTTTACACTAGAAAAAGGACATTTTTAAAAAAAACACGTAATGAGGAGAGCATGTGACCATGTCTTTTATTCTGTGGGGTTTTGAATGTTAAAAAAAATTGAAGGGTTAATGAAGAGATTCATATTTGGATGGATATTGTAGTTCTCAAGATGTTTGGAACAACCTCCCTGCAGAGTTTCTTCAAAAACTGTGTGCAGGTTTATCAAGAAGAACTAATGTTCACACCAAACAATGATCTAATTTAGATTTCTCTTTTGTTCATTCACTTTGCATTTTGTTAATTGATAAAAAATAAACTATTAACACTTCTATTTCTCAAACCATTCTTACTTTGCAGCATGTTTTCCACACCTTCCTGAAATTTTTGAATAGTTCTGTATATTTTTTTAAACTTCACTGAGACAGCCCTATTGAAGGCAAATGTGTTCTTCCTGCATTGTCCGTATACAAAGATCAGTAATGAAAAGGAGTTAAAGGGGTGTTCTCAGCTGTTTCACAGAGCCACAGCTAGTTTCAGAATCTCACTTCTTGATAAGGCTGTGGGCAGTTCAACAGTATTGATTGGCATATCAGCTCTGCTTTTCCTAGCTGAGCCTGCTACAGTGACATGAGTGCAGGAGATTTTTAAACTGAAGTGCACAGGGTTACAGAGCGCTAAATGGTTAAAGTTTGTCAGTAACAGATAAACAAGCTCCAGTGCTGGAGATAAGACTCAGCAGGGAGTGATGTCACCATGGTCAACAAGGCAACTGAAGCAATGAGAGCAGAGAGAGGTGGACGGTAACCTAGAAAAACTTGTGTACCCAAGCAGTATATAAGATCTCCTAAACAAAGAAAATTCTAAAGTACAATGTATTTGGTTATAGTCTTTATTTACCTTTGCCTACATATTTGAAGCTAATCATTGTAGAGAGAAAACCCCTTTAAAGGGGTATTTCCATCTCAGACATTTATGGCATATCCACAGAATATGTTATACATATATTGTAGATGTAGTTTACACCCCTGGAACCAACACTTACCTTGTAAATGGGGACCTCCATACCGCTCTGTTTTCATACATGCCAAGGCCACAGCACACACAGTGGTAACAGCACCGCTCTCTCTATTCACAACTATGGGAGTTCCAAGTGCAGTCAAGTAAGTTCTCCATTCGCTGCAGCCTCACCACAAATGAGGTCGGGAGGCTAAAGGGGTTCCCATTCTCAGATAGTTGTGGGTCTTCAAGGTGAGACCTGAAGCTATCAGACATTTCCAACATATCCTGTGCATCGACTTATCATGGCTCAACTGAGACAGATGGCAGATCCACTGGGTCACACATGGAACTTGGGGTATGGCTGCAAGAAGAAGTGGAGTCTAAGTAGCCCCTCCACTGCACCTCAACCCCTGTCATGGGGCTTGTACTCAGTTTCAAGAAACTCACAAGTAAAAACCATTGTTGCAGTCTCCTACAGGAACAGCTGACGTCCGAAACACAGTATACTGTAGAAGGGGTAGGCTAAAGACATGGTCAGACAGGAAAGGGTTGGGTAGGTTTGGGATTCTTTAAAGGGAAAGACAAAGTAGGCCCGGCAGAAAAAGTGGGTCGATAATAGCGAGGTCAAAACCCAAAAAGGACAGAAAAACAGAACACTTGCAAAAATTTAAAAACGTAGATCAGACGGGACAAAAGGACTAAAGGTGACTAAAGGTGACTAAAGGTGACTAAAGGTTCTATTTAGGTGAAGTATCTCTTTAAATAGACCATGGCAGGCTGTCATTGGTGAGGGGAACAGATTTGTGGCATTCTCTGCAACTTGTGTGCTCAAGGGGCAACACAAAAAACAGAAGCATGGGAAATCCAACAGGGCAAGCTAAAAGTACTAGACCGGGTGTAATAGGAGACCAATGATATGCCTATATACTGTAGTAGAGTATGCAGTATATAGTACAAGTGATCAAGATGTTTTTCCCTAAAGGGACTTAAAAGTTTTTGACCATATAAAACAGTTCAAAAGTAATTTTAAAAAACTTTTTCTCATTCTTCATATGAAATAATTAGCAAAATTAATATTATTGGTATCACCACATCTATAAACATCTGATCAAACTCAATATCATGCTATTTGTCCTGTGAACCCCATTAAAAAATAAAATACCCAACACCAGAGTTGTGGATTGTTTAGTCATCTCGCTTTCCATAAAAAATGGAATGAAAAGTGATCAAAAAGTTGTATGTACTTCAAAATGGTACCAATAACAACTACACCTTACTCCACAAAAAATAGCAATATACATATAGTGAGGAAAATAAGCATTTGATACACTGGTGATTTTGCATGTTTTCCCACCTACAAAGAATGGAGAGGCCTGTAATTGTATCATACAGACAGGTACACTTCAACTGCGAGAGACAGAATCTAAAAAAATCCAGAAAATCACATTGTATAATTTTTAAATAGTTAATTTGAATTTTATTGTATGAAAAAAGTATTTGATCACCTCCAACAGAATTCTGGCTCTCACAGACCTGTTTTTCTTTAACCCCTTCACGACCCTGGGCGTATGAGTATGCGTATAAGCTCCGGGGACCCCCCCCCCACACCCCGCCGGTGTTAGCGGCAAATCGCCGCTAACACCCGGGCAGTAACAGCGCCGGTGGTGGCTCCGCCCGCTGGCGCTGTTTTACCCATCAGACACCGCGGCAAAGATGGCCGCGGTGTCTGAATGAACGCCGATCGGTGCCGCGCACCGATCGGTACGGTCATCGGCACCGGCGACCGGGCATGGTGGTGGGGAGCCTTGTGAAGGCTCCCGTCACTTACCCTGGCCGGTTTGCCCCACTTCCATCCGCAGACAGGAAGTGGGGAAACCGCCATCTTTGTACACCCTAATGCATTGCCTATGCAATGCATTAGGTTTGTATTAAACAATCGCGCCCCCCTAGTGGTCAAGCACCATAGGGGGACTAAATGTTACAGTAAAAAAAATAAAAAAGTTTTAAAGTACAAAAAAAAAGTATTAAAAGTTCAAATCACCCCCCTTTACCCATTTTACAAATAAAATCATTAAAATAATAAAAAAGTTACAAATATTTGGTATCGCCAAAGTCTGATCTATAAAAATATGACATCATTTATCCCGTACGCTGAACACCGTAGAGGAAAAAAAATTCCAAACGCCAAAAATTGCGTTTTTTGGTCATTTTACGTCACTCAAAAAATGGAATAAAAATGATCAAAAAAGTCGCATGCATTCCAAACTACTAGCGATAAAAAGTAAACTTCAGCCCGCAAAAAATGCCCCCTCACTGATGTCCGTAGGTGTTAGTACAAAAAAGTTATTGGTCGCACAAACTGGCGCCGCGGCGCAAATGTCAAAAATAGAAAATGTTTGGAATTTTTTTACGGTACCAAAACATAAAGGAAACCCTACATGTTTGGTATTGCCGGATGCGTAACAACCTGTAGAATACAGATAACACATTATATTCACCAAAGATTGAACGCCGTAAACGCAAATCACCCAGAAACATGGCGAAAACAAGTTTTTTTTTCACAATTTGTCCCACTTGGAATTTTTTTGCGGTTTCCCAGTATATTCTATAGTATGGTGAATAACACCATTAGAAAGTAAATCTTGTCCCGCAAAATAAAAGCCCTCATGTGTCTATGTAGGTGGAAAAATAAAAAAGTTATGGCTTTCAGAAGGCGAGGAAGGAAAATCGAACGTGTCACAAAAAAAAAACCCGGGTCCTGAAGGGGTTAAGAAGACCTCCTACTCTGCACTACCTGTATTAATTGCACCTGTTTGAACTCATTACTTGAATAAGAGACACCTATACACACACTCAATCAATCACAATCCAGCTTATCCACCATGGCCAAGACCAAAGAGTTGTCTAAAGACACCAGGGACAATATTGTAGACCTGTAGAAGGCTTGGATGGGCTACAGGACAATAGGCAAGCAGCGAGAAGGCAACTGTTTGTGCAATTATTTGAAAACGGAAGAAACACAAAATGACTGTCAATTTCCTTCATCTGGGGCTCCTTGCAAGCTCTTGACTCATGGGGTGAGGATGATTCTGAGAAAGGTCAGGCATCAGCCTAGAATTACACGAGAGGACCTGGTCAATGATCTGAATAGAGCTGGGACCACAGCCTCTAAGATTACCGTTAGTAAAACAGTACGCCGTCGTGGATTAAAATATTGCAGGACGTGCATGGTCCCCCTGCTCAGGCCAGCACATGTCCAGGACCATTTGAAATTCGCCGATGACTTTCTGAATCAAGCAGAGGAGGCATGAGAAAAGGGTATGTGGTCAGATGAGACCAAAATAGAACTTTATGGTATCAACTCCACTCTCTAAAGAACACCCTAGTCTCGCCCTGGCTTACCTGCCCCAAAAGAGGGTGATCCTGCACTCGAACCTCTTATTGACCTGTACCTAGTAAAATGTGTACGGGGTGAGGTCAAACCAGGAGAAAGCGAGGTACCAAAGGACAGAGCGGGAGAGTAACCAGAAAGAATAGCCAAAATCCAAGAACCAAAACAATACAGCAGAGCAAAACAGACAGCTAGGACAGAAAGCAATCACCAGTAGGGACTGGAAGACAGGAAGCGGTTTAAACCCCCACATCCCAGCCAGGGATTGGCTCAAGTGCTTAACCTATTAAACACCAAGTTGCACCATGGCTGAGGGTGCAACAAAATCCTTAAGGGGCCAGTAGCGCAGTTCTGATGCACTTGCCGTGTTTAGGGGAAGAAGGATAAGAATAATCCCAAGAACACTATCCTAACTGTGAAGCATGGAGGTGGAAACATTATACTTTGGGGGTGCTTTTCTGCAAAGGGGACAGGAAGACTGTAGGGAGGATGGTTGGGGCCATGTATCGTGAGATTTTGGCCAACAACCTCCTTCCCTCAGTAAGAGCATTGAAGACGTGTTGTGGCTGGATCTTCCAGCAGGACAACAACCCGAAACACACAGCCAGGGCAACTAAGAAGTGGTTCAATAAAAAGCATTTCAAGGTCCTGGAGTGGCCTAGCCAGTCTGTAGACTTGAACCCAATCGAAAATATTTGAAGGGAGCTGAAACTCAATGTAGCCCAGTGACAGACCTGAAAGATCTGGAGAAGATCTGTAGAGGAGTGGGTCAAAATCCCTGTTGCAGTGTTTGCAAACTTGATCAAGAACTAAGGCAATGTCTGACCACTGTAATTGCAAACACAGATTTCTGTACCAAAAATTAAATTCTGTTTTTCTATTGTATTAAATACTACAAAGGCACTTATTGCGCCAAAGTTTGGAATGCAGCTGTTCATACATTCTTTTTGGCTCAGAGTACACCAGAACTGAACTGGCACAGCCCTATTCATATATGTTTCCCAATTAATTTCCTTTCTGGTTTTCCAGTACATTATTTGGTACTGTAAAGGGTATAATTAAAAAGTAAATCTTGTCCTGCTAAAACCAAGCCATTACACTCACCGGCCACTTTATTAGGTACACCTGTCCAACTGCACGTTAACACTTAATTTCTAATCAGCCAATCACATGGCGGCAACTCAGTGCATTTAGGCATGTAGACATGGTCAAGACAATCTCCTGCAGTTCAAACCGAGCATCAGTATGGGGAAGAAAGGTGATTTGAGTGCCTTTGAACGTGGCATGGTTGTTGGTGCCAGAAGGGCTGGTCTGAGTATTTCAGAAACTGCTGATCTCCTGGGATTTTTCACGCACAACCATCTCTAGGGTTTACAGAGAATGGTCCGAAAAAGAAAAAACATCCAGTGATGCGGCAGCCCTGTGGGCGAAATGCCTTGTTGATGCTAGAGGTCAAAGGAGAATGGGCAGACTGGTTCGAGCTGATAGAAAGGCAACAGTGACTCAAATAGCCACCCGTTACAACCAAGGTAGGCAGAAGAGCATCTCTGAACGCACAGTACGGCGAACTTTGAGGCAGATGGGCTACAGCAGCAGAAGACCACACCGGGTGCCACTCCTTTCAGCTAAGAACAGGAAACTGAGGCTCCAATTTGCCCAAGCTCATCGAAATTGGACAGTAGAAGATTGGAAAAACGTTGCCTGGTCTGATGAGTCTCGATTTCTGCTGCGACATTCGGATGGTAGGGTCAGAATTTAGCGTCAACAACATGAAAGCATGGATCCATTCTGCCTTGTATCAATGGTTCAGGCTGGTGGTGGTGGTGTCATGGTGTGGGGAATATTTTCTTGGCACTCTTTGGGCCCCTTGGTACCAATTGAGCATCGTTGCAACACCTTGTGGAATCTATGCCACGAGGAAATGAGGCAGTTCTGAAGGCAAAAGGGGGTCCAACCCATTACTAGCATGGTGTACCTAATAAAGTGGCCGGTGAGTGTATATGGTCATGACAATGGGGAAATTAAAAAGTTGTGGGGAGGGTGAACACAAAACAAAAAAATGAAAATGAGCTGGTTCTGAAGGAGTTAATGGTCAAAAAGTTTATAAGAAGAGATGGAGCACTGTCCCTCCCCTAAAGTGGAGGAGTGGCAGGAAAGCTTAATACAGAGCTTAACCTGTCGTTGCTATCCCGTCTTATCTAGGCCTCCAGCAGTATAACATTAAATCTATCATTAAATCTCACACTGTTAAAGCAAAGGAAAGGGAGCTGCAGAGAGCAGGGACCCTACCCTACATTATCCAGTGTGAAAACTGAAATTTTTCAAGATATTTTTGTATGGAACTGTACATAAAAAGTGAAAAGAAAACGCCAAGATGTATAAAAACATATTTATTATTAAGAAAACATCATTTCATTCCCTTTTAAGGTAGATTTCAGACACATCAGTTAGCAATTTACGCCCATATTCCTAATATTATGGTGATTGTAGACTGATGCTCAGTACTGGGCAGACCACACCAGGTCCATAGCTGTAGGGTTTGCTCAGATGTGAGATTGAAAAACTGGTAGCTACTGTAGAAATAAATAACATGCCATACATTGTGAAATCCATAGAAAAGCACAAGAAACAAAAATATCACAGTTTGCAGTATAGTGTAAAAGAATTGTCATCTTAAATGGGTTTTCCACTTTTTTTATTTACTGAGCCTACCAGTATCTTAAAAAAAAATAAAAACTTATCAATCTTTCCCGTTACCTTGGATCCAGCACTGCACTGTCCTTACTCTCTGCCGGTCTTCTGTTTACTTTTGGAATTGTTCTGAATGAGACGTACCAATGTACCCATCAGGTGCTGGTGGCTGACATCACCATTCAGAATTGTCTACTTCTGAACTGAGATTTAGGGTAGAGGCACATGGTTGTTGCAGGCAATCAGCGACTGCAGCAGTGGCCTGTTTGGGAAAAGACTGGGAGAAGATAGAAGACTGGCAGCGACAGCATGGCAGCAGTGCTGAATCTGAGGGGAGAGGTGAGTATTTTTTTTACTTTCTAATCCCATTAAAAACCTATAAAAAACAAAAGTATTTCAAGTATTACATTTCTTTTAAGGAACATCAGTTCCAGTTGATGAATACATCAATGTTGACCTATTAAATAGCTACAAATTCAGTTTTTTCTTTATGAAAATGGTCCATTTTTTCTTTTAGGAATATATCCAATATTTTGTCCTCACAGAGGATACACTTGTTCCACCTTGCCTCCCATTACTGAAGCTGCTGGGCCTAAATATACAATCTGGTGTCATTTTAAATACTGGTGTAATTGTTACATGGCAGAGTTACCCTTGGGCATTTCCACCTGCTATCTTTGCAATCTCTATATCCAGCTATGAACCTGACTAAACAGAATCCGTAGAATCAAATTCTTCAGCTCATGTAGTCAGTGTAGCTGAATGAGAATACCATGTCTGTTTTAGAGAGTCCTGTATATTTCATTCCACATAATTGAGAGCTTGCAAGAGTTTGTTACTTATCCAGAGCAATAGGAATATTTTCTAATTAAGTCATTCTGAAGATCAAAAGATTCACTGATGAAAAGCAGAAATCTTGACTTAAGACAACATCCACATAATCCATATGGCGATCTAAGTGTCTGCCAGAGACACTGGACAAATCTCTTCCTTCTGGGGTCTGCAGTAAGGATGCACTCCGCCATTTTTAATCCATAGCTGTGGAAACAATTAAATAGCATTATATTTGAATATGCTACTGTAGTCTCAAATGTATTGATTGTTAACATTTATTGTACATCTCAGTGCACTTTTAACATTTTATTATTTGGTATACGCATGTTAAAAAATTTAAAGGGATTATTCACCTCCCCTTTTTTAGTATAAGTATGCTGCTAAGCCCTCAAGAAAATAAAAAGAGATAGAAGACAACTGAATATTCCATCTGATAGGTGCGGGTCTGAAAGGTGGTATTTTGAAAACCGGCCCCTGAACTCTTCTGTGGTGAATGAAGAAGTGGCCATGTATGTTCTTCTCACTCTTTATTCTCTTTTATAGGAGTTCTGAGTGCAGCTCTACATGGAACCTCCATTAAAATGAACGGAGAGAGCTGCACATGTGCAGCCACTGTATATTCCACACAGGGAGTTCGGGGCCTGTTCTTAAGATTTCTTAAGGTTTTATTTCTTAAAGGCACAATTTTGGGAGAGGAATAATTTGTTGATTATTGTTTGCGTTTATTTTTTTGTGACAGAATAAAAAAACTTAAATAATAACTATAATCTATAATTATCTATCACCTAAACAAAAAAGGAGTAGTAGCCAACTCAATTTAAAAAACTTAAAATACTTACTTCAATACATTTTAAAAATCCAATATAGTGGTAACAAAGATTATTCCAATAAGCCAACAAATGAAGACAGAGGATAGCTTTATGTACAATATACAATCAGTATACAGTATCCTGTAGCATACACGTTCAGGCAAAATTACCCCCTCATTTATGATAGTAAGCAAAAGGAAAACATGAAATTCAAAATTTCTTATCTAAAGAACCACTTCCAGTTATCACCTGTAGAACTCTTACCATATATAATCGAGTATAAGCCGACCTGAGTATAAGCCGAGGCACCTACTTTTGCCACAAAAAAAACAGGAAAACGTCTTTACTCGAGTATAAGCATAGGGTGGAAAATGCAGCGGCTACTGGTAAATTTAAAAAATAAAAATAGATACCAATAAAATTACATAGGCAGGTATGTGTCCCCCATAGGTAGTTATAGGCATGTTTATGTCCCCATAGGTAGTTATAGGCAGAGTTATGTCCCCATAGGTATTTATAGGCAGGGTCATGTCCCCATAGGTAGCTATAGGCAGAGTCATGTCCCCATAGGTAGCTATAGCCAGAGTTATGTCCCCATAGGTAGTTATAGGCAGAGTTATGTCCCCATAGGTAGTTATAGGCAGGGTCATGTCCCCCTAGGTAGCGATAGGCAGAGTCATGTCCCCATAGGTAGCTATAGGCAGGGTTATTTCCCCATAGGTAGTTATAGGCAGGGTTATGTCCCCATAGGTAGCTATAGGCAGAGTCATGCCCCCATAGGCAGTTATAGGCAGAATCATGCCCCCATAGGCAGTTATAGGCAGAGTCATGTGCCCATAGGTAGCTATAGGAAGAGTCATGTCCCCATAGGTAGCTATAGGCAGTCATTTTCCCATAGATAGTTATAAGCAGTCATGTCCCCGTAGGTAGTTATAGGCAAGGTTATAAAAAAAAATAATAATAAATTAATACAAGTACAGTACTCACCTCGGTCCCTTGCCGCTCCACCCCTGGGTGCTCCTCTCCGTCCTCTTGCCGGCACAGGCGGGTGATGTCATCAGGTCGCGCACGCAACATTATGACAAACGCTGCCTGTGCCGGAAACTCCGAACAGCGGCCAGTCAGTGGCCACCCGGAGTCCACTGCGGAGCAGGGAGTGCTCGCTCTCTGTCCCGCAGTGGTATCTTCTCCTGTATGTGTTCCGGAGGAGTCACATACAGGTGAAGAGATCGCCGACAGCGCCCGGGCCACGGAAGTGCCCGGAGGCTGTCTGCTGTACTTGGCAATCAGCAATTTGCGCTCCCAGAGGAGTCGCATATAGCTGAAGTGTCCCTGCCGGTGCTCGGGCTATCGCAGCGCCCGAGCGCCGACAGTGACTCGAGTATAAGCCGAGGGGGGATTTTTCAGCACATTTTTTGTGCTGAAAAACTCGGCTTATACTCTAGTATATACGGTGTATGCATTTTAAGTTTATTTGAATCTGTCCCTTCCTTCCTTTTAAACAAGTGTCAACAGATTGCGTGATAATTTACATGGTTTCATTACCGTATTGAACTGTCTTGTCCAATCTCCAGCCACTAATTATATCATGGACATAGTAATACAAGCTTGCAAACATGACACATGAAGTATCAATAATTTGCGGCTACCACTCTGTCCACCATGCCTCTTCTACTTGTCATCGCCAAATCTATGGTAATCTTACTTAAGAGCTACCATTTACCAACAATCTGGAGTCCCATACAATGGCGTCTGTGCCCAATCGCTCAAATGAAGTCTCTGGTTTATAATCTATTATCTAGCCAATTTTTTATTTTTGGTTAATTCCTTTAGAGAGCTTGAAATCTGCAATCTTTTTTATGATCCCATGCAGTAATACTGTGCAGTCATATACTGATAGGCAAATATAAAATATATAACTCTGGGCCTTTGCACTTTGTTGTAGTCACCTATTTGCAATTGCAAACCATTGGCACCCTATGGCTGCACAGATACAGTGACAGCACAAGCCCTCTCCTTCTGTAAAACCACCTAGGTTCTTGTAATTGCCTTTGGCTGCTGCCTATAATTGATTAAACAGCAGGGAGTGGCATTATCTCCAGCCCTGGTAGCTGGTAGTACAAGCAGGATGTTAGCAGTATATTATACCTGCAAGTGAGTCACATGGTAGCACCACAATGTAATAGTAAGACATTTTGTAGAAATTATCCATTTATCAGGATATACTGTGATGCCCTGGGACTGGAAGAGGTTAAAGTGGTTGACATGTTGATTAAAAAAAAAAAATAAGGTAATACTTTCCAAATAAAATAAAAAAAAAGTTCATGCTCACCTTCCTTCTTACCTTCATTCTGGCACTGGCTCTACGGCATCTCTGTTTACTTCCTGGCTCCAGGTGGACAGGGAGTTATCAATGCAATCACTGAATAGCTCCCAAAAGGGATGTAATGAAGTGGCACATGACCGCTGCAGTTAATCAGTGGCTGCAGTGGTGACTTCCTGATCGTCTGAAATGCAGGAAGTAAGCAGAACACCGGGGACAGATGCTGTACAGCCAGTGCAGGAACGGAGGTTAGGAGGAAGGCGAGTATGAACTTTTTTTTATTTGGACAACTGTACTGAAATTATTTTTTTAATCAACTGGACAACCCCTTTAAATGAGTGTCCTATACATTTTTATTATATTATGATAAGTAGCATAATTATAAAACTTCTATCCTCTTTGTTATCTTTTACATAGCCAAAGGTGATCACCGCTACATAATAGATGGCTTTAAATGGGTAAAAGTGAAGAACAAGTGTATCCAGTTATGTTTACAGAGAGCCATTTTGTATCTGGGTCCTAGGTGAAGGACACAAGTGTTTTATGCTAACAACCTTTCATCTCCCATCTGCTGTACTGGATAGCTTTATTATTAATGTCAGCATTTGGAGGACACTGACAAGCATTCACAGCTTCAGGCACATTCAGCTGTGACTCATGTGGTGCATTTCAGAGATTCTTGAAAGACAACAATAGTTAAGTGTTTTTTTGGATTTTAGCCAGTGCATGATATAAATTACAGATGCTGACACATTACATAGCAGCAGCACCATAAATAACACAAATAAGAGGAGCCACCATTTACATGCTAAGGATATTTAAAGAATTAGAGACAGGTAACCTTTGTTTTTCTTCATTACAGTAGCTCACATTCAAGTTTTT
Organism: Phyllomedusa bahiana; assembly: GCA_025379985.1. Lineage (NCBI taxonomy): Eukaryota > Metazoa > Chordata > Amphibia > Anura > Hylidae > Phyllomedusa > Phyllomedusa bahiana. The sequence continues at coordinate 20,985 of JAODAL010016513.1, forward strand.
TTCCCCACTAAAGGAAGTGTTGGCATATTACTAGACCTGCTGGTAAAATGAAAGGCACACATCAGTAGGTAAAGGGCCTTTCCCCCTTTGGGCATTTGTGGCAAATACACAGAATGTCTACTCAATATTAGCGCACTTTTTCGTAAGAATCACACTGTCTATGCGGCAAACGGAGGGCGTGCTCGCAGTGTAGCACAAGGGTTTACAAACCTTCGACAGTACTCGCTATTCTCAGAGTACCATTAACCAATTGAAGTTCTCCCCAACAAAAGCAACTAAAAAAATTACCAACACCGGTTAGGACTTGTTACACAGTCTCACGCGGGCGTTATTTCCAGAAATGCTCGTTTAAGGCCTGACCCTAACTAATCTGTCTGCAGGCCTAACCAGTGTCTCTATCTGGCTGGCGTGCATGATCACCAGGCCCGGGTTCTTCCTTGGCCAATTTCCGATCACCGGTTTCGGACAGGGTTTCCTTTTGTCAACATTCAATGTCACAGATGACGTTCATTCCGCTTTAACACTTCTCCTCTAACCGCGATAAGACAGCAGATAACTCCCTCTGATTTCCACAGGTTCAGTCCCTGGCGTACACATCCACAGCAACACTTGTGATTAGCAGGAAAGTTCCTGAGAGAGCGTAATGGTGTGTTTCTCTTGCAGATTTATTGATCTTCTCTCTCTGACACTCTGACTCACTCTCTCACAGACAAAGCAGCTAACAGACTGGCTGTTTTTTGTCAAAATCCACAGTGTCAGTATACACTGACTCATCGATCATTGGTATATGGCGGATCCTCTGGGGCCCTTACGAGCATAGATGGTATAACTCGCAGAGTTAGTCGAAGTGCAGGAGAGGATAGCAGGTACTGGTATGGATAACAGGACACCGCAGGATAGTGGTGGACTTGGTACAGCGACAGGTATACAGCAGTAGTACCAGACTGGTGAAACAGCAGATATACAGCAGATAGTACAGTGATAGCGCACAGGTAACGCAAAATACGCTAGTCACTGGAACAGCAGTAGTGCAGCAGACAGGGGTCAAGCTCTATGTAGACAATAACGAACCAACTAGGAGCAAGGGCAGGAAGTTCCTTATATAGTCAGAGGTCACAGGTCACAGACAGGAAATTGGACACTGTCCCTTTAAATAGTGGAGTAGTGCTGCATGCGCCCTAAGGGGCGCTCGGGCACACACAGGATGCCAGGGAGCCGGAGGAAGCAGCAGAGACTGGTATCTGCCGGTGGCCACCGCCGTCAGCACAGAAGCACAGACAGGAGCCGGGACAGGTGAGCAAGTAGTAGTAGAGACCGCAGCAGAGGCATGGGCACGACCATGGTCTGTGACAGGGGCCATGGCATGCACCATGACATTTTTCTTTAATTATCTCTGTAACTATGATTTCCCTACCCTGTCAGCTTCTCTGATTGGAGTACAGAACTTTACAGAATTGGCTGTAGACTGTGTTAACCCTGTAACTGCTGGATAATTATCTGTTTAAGTAAACACTTGATTATTTTCTATATCACAGGGGCACTTAAAGGGGTTTTATCATCACACACTTTCACAGATTTGAGATGCTTCTGTCTGTTACAGCTTCAAATCCAGGGGAGGGTCTGTCCTCCCAGTAGGCGGGTCTCTCCTCACTGAAGACTGGTGACATCATCATTCTATGTGAGCAAGGGAAAGTATGTCACAGCTCTGCAGACCTCCTGCAATGGTTCTCATGTCTGCAGAGCTCAGAGGGGAGTAAGCACAGAGTGCAGGCAGCCAATCACAACACAGGGGATGCATACCAGCCAGGGGGAGTGGCCCAACAGGCTGAATGAAATATCAGTCAGCCAATCACAGAAAAGGGGGCGTGACCCGACCCCAGGCTGCAGTTTTACGTGCAATAGCAAAAGTGCTTACTTTTACTGTCTCCGTCATTAGAGATGTGATCTTTGTAGTGAGAAAACCCCTTTAAGTCTTTAACTCCTGTCAAAACTTCAGAACAGCAGAATTCCATTTAACAGATCAGAATCATAAATCATGCATCAGATGATGGCTCCCAGTAAGAAAGACAGTGGGGCCAGTCTACCAGCCCACAATTCTTCATTACAGAGTTCAGAATTGTAGCATAGAAATCAGCAAAATCTTACTTCAAAGTTCCTGCTATTGCCAGAGACAGTCACAGTTGACATTCCTCATACCTGGATTAAATGGACTGCTACTCTTTGAAGTAAGATTATGCTGATTTCTATGCTACAAGGCCATAGTCACAGCTCAAAGGCTGGACTGAAACTGAACCCAGTAAAGGGGCAACACTAGCCCCTATGCTGCTTAGGAAAGATAAACTGGTGCAGCTGCTTGCTGAGCAGTAGCTCACATACTCCACCAATAGGGGAAAAATTAGACTGCACATTTAATTGATACCTATTTACACAGCATGCAGAAAAGCCACAGCAGAATACATGGGGAGACTGCACAAATGCAAAAATACCAATAAGACAACCACTCACACACCTTCAATATATGAGGGGGGTGGTTGCTGGTACAATTCAGTTTCAGTCCAGCCTTTGAGCTGTGAGTATGGCCTTGTTTTTGTGTTTTTTGAGAAATGAATGTCCCATTTTTTCTGTGAATTGTTATTTTAGGGACTTGCAAGAAATGAGGACGGGGCTTGCAGGCTTGCATATAGTGGCCACTGTATTAAATAATACCTCATATTTGATATTTTTCCAGTATGTTATTTTTTTGCCCAAAAGTACTGGGGAGCAGAAGGTGTCTGTATTTTGTGCTGGACACCTTAAAAATGCTGGGCAGCCCACCCAATCGAATAGTAGTGGCGTAATAGGCTGTGAGCCAGCATGTTGTACCACACTTATCAACATTACTGGCACCCTTTTGTATCGTTTTATCTATATGCAATTATAATACCAGCAACCACCCCCCTTATATAGTAAAGGTGTGTGAGTGGTTGTCTTATCGGTATTTTTGCATTTGTGCAGTCTCCCCATGTATTGTGCTGTGACTTTTCTGCATGCTGTGTGAATAGGTATCAATTTAATGTGCAGTCTAATTGTTCCCCTATTGGTGGGGTATGTGAGCTACTGCTCAGCAATCAGCTGCACCGGTTTATCTTTCCTAAGTAGCATAGGGGCTAGTGTTGCCTCTTTACTGGGTTCAGTTTCAGTCCAACCTTTGAGCTGTGAGTATGGCCTTGTTTTTGTGTTTTTTGAGAAATTAATGTCCCATTTTTTCTGTAAATGATTTCTATGCTACTATTCTGAACTCTGTAATGAAGAATCACAGGCTTAATATATGTGAGTCTGTATTAATAAATTGATTAGATGCTTATATATGTATAAAGCATCTATTGGATGATTATATAAAGCAAATGGTGGATATGATATGAATGACGGCTACATTTCTATTTCTAAATACACAGAGTATGTCATTAAAGCCTGAGAAAGAAATAGGAAAGCATTATTTGCATGCAATTTTGCAGTACATTCGTTTTTCAGTGTACTGTAAAAGTGATCACACCCCCTAGTGGTCGAAAACCCTAAGAGGACTAAAAAGATTTGCATGCTATTCTGCAATACATTGGTATTGCAGTATAGTGTACAAGCAATTGCACTCTTAGCAGTCACCCACCCTAGGTAGACTAAAGATATAAGTGCAAAAAAATTTAAAAAGTTGTAAAAATTGTAAAAAAAAAAAAAAAGGTTAAAAGCACCTCTCTTTTACCATTTTACAAATAATATAGAAAAATAATTAAAAAAATTAAACATAATCGGCATTCCACATCCCTAAAAGATGGATTTATTAATATTTAACTTTTTCTATCCCACACAGTAAAGGTTGTGGAAAAAAATTACTCATACCAAAATTGCGGGGGTTTTTTTGGTTGCTTTGCCTCCTCAAAACAATTTGAATTAAAAAGTGATTAAAAGATCACATGTATCCAAGAACGGTACCAGTAAAAACTATACTTAAGCCTGCAAAAAAATTAACTATCACACAGTGGGAAAACCAATATAGTGAGTGATGTACGATAATATCAATGCGAAGCATATTTAAAAAAAAAGTTTTCATTTTTTAAAAAGTAGTAAAGTAAAATGAGCGAGGGGTCGCAGTTACAATCAACATGGGTGAGGTCAGGGTCAAACATTTTAATCTTTCATGGGGAGACGGTGCGCCATTTGCTTTATTTACATAGGCACTAAATACCTTCTGCCAGCCCTGGCACAAATGCTTGGTTATTCTTATTACTGATTTACTACAAAAACCACTGAATTATAGTACATTATTTCTTACTGTTGTATTTTCTATCCTTCTGCTTTCCAATTAGTTGTTCATACTGTATTGAGGCAGGCCCGTTTCTACAGGTGGGGCGGGAGGAAAAGTGGCGGGCGCTTTTCCGGGGCATTACTCACCGTGAAGGGTATTTGCCATGGTATAATAATGATATGGGAATATCCAAAATGCACATTTAATTAAGTTTGTAAATATAATTAATTAAAAATATGTATTATATTAGATCAGGTCTCTTCTTTCTGTTTACTTTGGTACCACTCATTGTCAGGGGTTCCGACCAGCACTGATCTTCTACCTTGCTGGTTGCGCTTACTCAGTTGCATCTCTACAGCACTTTATAAATGTCTCCCATTGTGTGCCAAAAGTGTCCCGTTGTGAGTCAAATTATGTACTGAAAATTAAGGAGGTGAAACGAAGTCATTAACCCCTTAACGATCGCCCGTCGACTTTTGGCTTCGGGCGTTGCAGGTTGTTCGTCTGCAGCGATGTCTTTTGCTGTCGCTGCAGACATCTGGGTTTGCATTGCCGCAGCAACGCTGAGAACAGAGCTGTACTTCTGTTCTCAGCGCAGCCTCCGCAAGCACTGGAAAGCAGGGGAAACCTTCGCTCCCTGGAGCTTAACCCTCTGATTGCCGTGGTTCATGACCGCAGCATTATCAAAGAGCTTTCCCCTGCTCTATCGGGTGATCCGGTGACCCAACAGAGCCAAGGGAATGGCTGCACAGTCAGCCCTGGGAACCTAGAGTATCCCCAGGGCTGTCTGTGTAAGAAGCCAGCAATCAGGGAAGACGGTGATCGCTGCCTGTGTCAAACTGATTATGATATATGATATATGAATATGCTAATACATTACTAAGTGTAAAAAAATATATAAAACAGTTATCCCTTCATGTGTTTAAAAAAACAAAAACAAAGTGTAGAATAAAATAAATAAAATAAATAATAAAATAAAAATAAATATTTAATAAAAAATAATTGTGCATACATTATACACACACAAAAAAATCTACACATATTAGGTATCCACACAACCGTAATAACCTGTCAAATTAATCTAACAAGTTATTAAGTGAAATGTGAATGGTTTAAAAAAAATTTGAAAAAAAATTCTGCAATAATTTATAAGTGAATTTAAAATATTCCCCCAAAAACTACAACTTGTCCAGAATAAAACTAGGCCTCATACAACTGCGTCATTGAAAAAATAAAAAAGTTACGACTGTTGAATCGCAAGGAGGCAAAAACTAAAAAAATGTTCAGGTCATTAACTACTTTTCAGACGTTCGGCATAAGAGGTTAAGGGTAGGTTTACACAACGTTTTTTAGAGCTGACAGTGTGAGCACCAAAAAAGCATTGTTTCCTCGCCAGAAATTCCGCTTTCTGCCTGCTATAATTTATATACTCGAGTAAAATCCATGTTGTCTGAATGACGACACTGATTTTACATAGCAATCAATGGCAGTCGTTTTACTGTCGGTTTACCATAGTCCTTGATGCTTTTTTTGGGAGTGGATTACGTGCCTAAGACACCCTTAAAAAGCATCAAAAACCAAGCAAAAGGCAGAGACGATTTATTAAAATAAAAACAGAAAAAAGTAAAAAATAAATAAAAAAAACCTGACAGCCCAAACCACAACTTTGAGCCCGGCCACCGATGACCCTAAAACTTATTTTATCTATACTTAAAAGAAATGGAAAAGTGACACAATTGCAAAACTTATTTTAGTGTCACTTTTGCTGTTAACCCCTTAAACGACCGCGCACCGTCTTTTGACGGCGGCCGGTGCGGGTCGTCGTCCCGCAGCGACGTCTTTTGACGTCGCTGCAGACATCGGGTTTGCGGCGCCCGGCGCCGCAAGCTGCGCTGGGATCGGGCTGAACTACACAGCCCCGATCCCAGAGCATGTCCTGCAGGCATCGGGAAGCGGGGGAAAACCTCCGCAACCCGATGCTTTAAACCCTTTGCGTTTACCGCAGCACAACAAAGATTTCCACTGCTCTGCGGGTGACCCGGAAACGCCCGGGTCCCCCGACAGAGCTCAGGGACCGGCTGCACAGTCAGCTCGGGGACCTAGCGTCCCCCCAGAGTTGTCTGTTAAGAAGCCAGTGATTAGGACCATGTGTGCTTTCCTAATCACTGCCTGTTTCAGACTGACACAGTTTAGCATGTATTACATATAAATTTTGCTAATACATTACTAAGTGAAAAAAAAAAATTAAAAAAAATTTTAAACAGTTCTCCCTTCATGGGAGTCAAAAAAATAAAAAAAAACCAAAAAAAAATGTAAAAAAAAGAATAAAAAAAATAAATAATAAAATAAAAAAAATATTTAAAAAAAAATAATTTACAAAAATTTCACGCAAAAAGAAACCTAAAATTTTTGGGAATCCAACGACCGTAATAACCTTAGAATTAATCTAACAATTTTTAAGTGTGAAGTGAATGGTGTAAAAAAAAAATTAAAAAACAAAAAAAAATTTTGAAGAAAAAATAAAAAATAAATACCAATTATTTATAAGTGACTTGAAATATTCCAAAAAAGTACAAAATTTCTCAAAAAACGAGGCCTCACCACGCGTCATTGAAAAAAAAAAAAGTTACAATGTTTAAAACCCAAAAGGGCCAAAACTAAAAAAAGTTCGGCATTAAAATACTTTTAGGCGTTTTTGCTTTAAGGGGTTAAAAAATAAAAAAAAAAATGAACGATTTTTTTGCCATTTCCCCCGATTGAAAAAAAAACTAAAGTAAAAAAAACATAAAAAAAAGGGCCCCATTTTTGAAAAATGCTGGTCTAAAACTTTCTTTGTTTGCCCATAGCAACCAATCAACCCAAGCAACCAATCAACGCCCCCCATTTTATACAGTGCTCTGGAAAAATAAGAGGGGTGCTCTAATTGATTGATGGGTCTGATTTTATTGCTATGCAACAAAGTGAGTTTTAGACCTAGACAGTTTTCATACATGTGGCCCAAAGTGTTATCACGAAAAAGGTGAAAAAAAGGCAAATGCATTTTAGAGTTCAAATCTGCATGTTCTAAAGAAAGTGATAATGTGCCAAGTCAGGAAGGAGAGTAAAGAGATGTCTGGTCAGGAACTGGTTAATAGAGATGTGATGCGTCGGGGTGTGGTGAAATATGTAAATGTTAGGGAAGGTGTGTCAGACATTTTTTTTCTCCCCACCCTGGGTGCGATTTAACCTAAAAACAGCCTGTGAACTTTGAATGTGAAACTTTGAATATCATTTTTTCCATCTAAATAGAACCACAAATTCTGTGTTGATTGATTTTATAATATATATTTTACTATGGTTCCGTTCTCATTACAGTTTTCTTATGATCCCCTGCATAGTAATAAAGTGTCCCTGCACTGTAAATCTCCCTTTGATGTTCCAGTTGACCATGGAGAGATGCAACTCCATGTGGGGTGGTTGGGTTGCTGTCCTATTAATTAGAAAAGGACCTGTGCATGAAACCACATTGAATGTTTGCCTCAACAATTCAACCACCCAGCATTAGGTTGCATTTGGTCACATCTTATCTGGCTTGGAGAGAAACAGTGGAGGGACACTTTAAATTATTCAATTCTGCCTGTTTGCAGTCACCACAAGAGTTTAGGAGCTGACTGCATACTGCTTACGTATTGTGCTTCATATAAAGCTGAATGACATAATCTCCTGGGATCCCTCAAGTTTTGGCTTAGATAGACAGAATCTTAGAATTAAACTGAATGATAGAAGATTTGGAAATCTGTAGCAAAAAATCATGTCTTTGACTCCTATGAAAATGTAGGGTTGGTATGGTATGGTGGAGCTAATGAAAAGGTGTTCATTCCGTGTGTAGTTTGAAGAGTCACAGGTTGCAGGCCATACAAGTGAATTTTAAGCACACTTTTCCTTGTATGCTATAACACCACATTTTTACAACTTGTAAACAATATTTACCTGCAGATCAGGTGAGAATATTTTTCCAGGATCTGGGACTGGAGGGAAAAAGGGAATCTTCAATCTGTTAAAATTAAATTTATAAAAAGGTTACATTATATGCCAACTCTTTGTTTTGCATATTAACAATTATTCCCATAATAAATATTTTTGAACAAAATCTCATACAAGACATGTCATAAATTCCTGATAGCTATCGAGAATTGTGGTTGCATTTGCAAGTACCATCTCCATATAAAAACAACCAGGCAAATAGAGAATGGTTGTCCTAGGAGCCCCATTATCCTGATAGGTGTGGGACACTTTGGCCATGGGTGTCTATAGGAACAGCAGCTGCTATGAGGCCCAAAGGTCTAGGGGGCCTACTCAGGTCCAAGGACATTATTACATGTTTGTAAAGAATAACAAATTGGTAGGATTTTGGTATCCATCACATTGGGTTCTTTGATATATGATGACTATACTGATGCTTTTAATTACTCATACTTATACCAAAGTTTACATTTTCCTGTTCCTGAGTGATAGGGGCCCATCTCATTTTGCTATGCAGCCCTTTGATTTCTAGTTTAGCCCCTGACACTGCCTATACTCTTTTCTATGAGCATTGAATTGACATATCGATAAAACTTATCAAGGAATGGCTCTTCTGCATGTACCATAGTATTGCAAGTCCTGTCTCTATGGTTGTGATTATTAAGACTTGGGTGGAAGCAACAGGATACTTATATACAAAGGGCCTTATATATGAAAACTGTCTAGCAGTAAGACTGTCTTTGTTGTCGATAGCAACCAATGAGAGTGCAGCTTTCATTTCATACCGTGCTCTGGAAAAATAAAAGCTGAGCTCTGATTGGTTGCTATGGGCAACAAAGACAATCTTAATGCTAGACAGTTTTCATACATAAGGCCCTATGTCTCTCTTAAGTGAGATATGCTGTAATAACAAAGTTGATCATACAGGAAGGGCTGGCTTTCAAGTGACAGCTGGTTTATTTTTGTCCCCTGGATTTGATTACAGATGTGCAGTAGCATAAAAGTTCATGTAACCAACCTACAGCAATGGATACAAGACTTGAACACCAGGTTCTAAGACTTGGAAGTGACAGGAAACCATAAAGGGGCTCTTTGTGTATCTTTGTTAGTTTCAAACTTTCTGCAGCACAGTAATATGTTTGCAGTTCATAACTAGAAGAAGCTCATCCTAATCTTCTATTGTTAATTATTTCAAAGGTGACCAGGTGACAAAAATGACTCATCATAGCCGTCAATATGGCTGGTTGTAGTTTTCTGTCCTCAGATACTATGGTAAGAGCAGGGCTTCTACTTACACAAGTTAAACACTGTGCAGACTAAGAGAGCAAAAGCATTAACAAGCATGTGAAAAGCTTTAATGTTTGGACAGAGAGGTGCTTTAGAGTTTTTACCTTCTCATGTAAAGAAGTAAGATGATGGTTGTAAAACATACAATGCTTGGAATAAGGACTAGTAATATTATAGATATAGTTTTCTCACTGTCTTTTCCTGTAAAAAAAAATATAGGTAGATCACAAACATGTTAACCAATGTCATTATTCAGTTTTAAAGAGGATCTGCATGGCAGAAAAAATATACAGTGGGTATGGAAAGTATTCAGACCCCTTTAAATTTTTCACTCTTTGTTTCATTGCAGCCATTTAGTAAGATCAAAAAAGTTCATTTTGTTTTGCTCATTAATGTATATTCTGCACCCTCCCCATCTTGAAAAGAAAAAAAGAGAAATGTAGATATTTTTGCAAATTTATTAAACAAGAAAAACTGAAATATCACATGGTCGTAAGTATTCAGATCCTTTGCTCAGTAGAAGCACCCTTTTGAGCTAGTACAGCCATGAGTCTTCTTGGGAATGATGCAACAAGTTTTTCACACCTGGATTTGGGGATCCTCTACTATTCTTCCTTGCAGATCCTCTCCAGTTCCTTCAGGCTGGATGGTGAACGTTCGTGGACAGCCATTTTCAAGTCTCTCCAGAGATGCTCATTTGGGTTTAGGTCAGGGCTCTGGCTGTGCCACTCAAGAATGGGCACAGAGTTGTTCTGAAGCCACTTGTTGGAAGAGGTTTTCATCCAGAATATCTCTGTACTTGGCCGCATTCATCTTTCCTTCAATTGCAACCAGTCGTCCTGTCCCTGCAGCTGAAAAACACCCCCATAGCATGATGCTGCCACCACCATGTTTCACTGTTGGGATTGTATTGGGCAGGTGATGAGCAGTGCCTGGTTTTCTCCACCGCTTACAATTAACACCAACAAGTTCAGTCTTCGTCTCATCAGACCAGAGAATCTTATTTCTCATAGTCTGGGAGTCCTTCATGTGTTTTTTTGCAAACTGTATGCGGCTTTCATATGTCTTGCACTGAGGAGAGGCTTCTGTCGGCACACTCTGCCATAAAGCCCCGACTGGTGGAGGGCTGCAGTGATAGTTGACTTTGTGGAACTTTCTCCCATCTCCCTACTGCATCTCTGGAGCTCAGCCACAGTGATCTTGGGGTTCTTCTTTACCTCTCTCACCAAGGCTCTTCTCCCACGATTGCTTAGTTTGGCTGGACGGCCAGGTCGAGGAAGAGTTGTGGTCATCCCAAACTTCTTCCATTTAAGGATTATGGAGGCCACTGTGCTCTTAGGAACCTTGAGTGCTGTAGAAATTCTTTTGTAACCTTGGCCAGATCTGTGCCTTGCCACTATTCTGTCTCTGAGCTACTTGGGCAGTTCCTTAGACCTCATGATTCTCATGTGCTTTGACATGCACTGTGAGCTGTGAGGTCTTATGTAGACAGGTGTGTGCCTTTCCTAATCAAGTCCAATCAGTTTAATTAAACACAGCTGGACTCCAATGAAGGAGTAGAATCATTTCAAGGAGGATCAGAAGGAAATGGACAGCTTGTGAGTTACATATGAGTGTCCCAGCAAAGGGTCTGAATACTTATGACCATGTGATATTTCAGTTTTTCTTGTTTAATAAATTTGCAAAAATATCTACATTTCTGTTTTTTTCTTTCAAGATCAGCAAAAAATTAACTTTTTGGATCTTACCAAATGGCTGCAATGAAACAAAGAGTGAAAAATTTAAAGGGGTCTGAATATTTTCCGTACCCACTATATATTTAAATAAAGGTGTTGTCAAGGGAACCCAAAAAAAGCTGAGTTTAAATGCATTTCACTGTGATGTTTTCTATGTTAAGTTGTAATGTTCATGTGTATTTGTAGCTTCTTTTATCTTAAATGCAGCAACAGTTTTACCTGTTTGAAAGCTGTTTCCCTTTGCCTTGTGAAACTACAAGCCCCAGGATCCCTTGGTGTGCTTTTTCTATCCTTTTTCCTCCCAACCTCAGTTTCAGTGCCCACCTTCTATTTCCTCCCTTGTGTTGAAAGCCTTTAAAGGCAGAACCAAAGGAGTGTGACTTTAAAGGCTTCCCTTTAAAAAAAAACAAAAAAAACTATTGATGACATGATCTCTTGGGCTCCACACAAAGCTGTTTTCTATGTGTCAAGACATACAAAACTATTGGGTTTCCTGTCATCAAACATCTGTGTAACTGCAGGAAACCCACACACAATTTAATGAATGAACATTGCATAAGTGCTCAACAGTAGGAGTAATGTTATTTAGAAAAAAAAGTTTTTTCCACTAGCCAACCCCGTTAAGGACCCCTTATATAATAACAATGGGGTGATTTTTCTTGTCATTGTGCAGCTGCATTGTAGTTTAAATAAACCTATACTGAAAATCAGCAAGCTTTCAATTGAGATTGATTGCAATTGTAATCTTTGATCCTCAAGAATCTCATGAATGCAGATGCCTGATCCCTATATCTGTCATAGAAGTGGTCATACATGCACAGTTAGTTGTATACTATCTGCAGAGTACAGGTAGTCATTTTTCAAAGACTGTTATCTATGACACAATATGAGTCACCAAGAGGCAGCTCTGATATGATATAATATAAGGTAGATAGTAGTTAGGTAGATACCTGGAAGTTTCTTTTCCTCACTCCATTCGCTCCAGAGGAAGTGACCATAATATTTATATTTTGATAACTTAACGCGAACTTTTACAATGTAGGTGACATCAGGAAAAGCATTTGGGATATTTATGTAAAGGTTTTCTATGTCCTAAAACATAATAATTGTTCTAATTAATGCAATTATTGATCCATAAATTCACTTAAAATAACTATGTAAAATGCATACAAATTGTTCCTAAACCACACTGTCTGACAACAGAGCAAGGCAGCCATAAGAAATCCTATGTCTTATGATCAATAGTGGAGACTTTTCCACAGCTTTGAGAGAAAAAGTTGTGGTTGGTGAGATAATTTCAGCTCTGCTACAGGGCTTTTTCTAGTCTTGCAGCAGGTTTCACTGTCAGTGTTGAGCTTGTTGCACACACTACCTTGAGGTGACGAAAACACATGGTTATACGGATGCATCTACATTATATGGATACACCTACTCACAAGAAAGGTACTGTGCAATGCATATGTGCCAGATCTCCCAGAACATCTGGGAGACTGCCAAAATAAAGAGAAGTCCTCCCAGACTTCCAGGAGAGCCAGTAAGTCTTCTGCAGCAGCAACCTTCTGGCTGCTGATTTTTCTACCTGTGGAGAGCAATGTGTCATGAGATGTTGCCCTGATGTCTGGTAACATGCAGAAGTGCTGTGCTGCTGCTAGATTATATAGTCTAACTACGGCCGCCATCACAAGCTTTCTGCTCCTGGTCAGGATAGTAACCAGAGATCCCCCTTCCTGCCTGATCCTAGCCAATTTACAAGCCGATAATCTGTATTACTGCATACACTCTGAAACAATAAAGTTGACTGGGGATGTGGTGCCACCCAGTTTTCCTTCAGCCTTTCCTTCATGGCAATAGTCACATGGTAGATTTTTCCAAAGAAAAAATATGCCATGCAATTTGCAGCAGATATCCAAGAAACAGCCTCAGATTTCTTCCACATATTTGACATCTTTCTTCATATGGATTTCAGAACATTTTAGGATGAAAATTAGTAATATTCAAAAGGGATTATCCAAATTGCAGCCTTAGGCCATGTTCACACGGCTTAAAATGGGCCGTATTTCGGTCCGTAATTATGCGCCGACGTGCGCAAATTACGGGCTGGGAAAACGGCCCATTCATTACGGTAATCCACAGTTCTCATAGAGAACATGGATTAAGTCCTTCCTCTCCCTGCTCGGGCGAATACGCCGAGGGGGGAGATAATTCACATGTCACTTTCTAGCGGCGATACGCGCCGCTACAGTGATTCTCTATGGGCCGGCGAGGTGCCGGCCCCCCGCTTCCTCCCCCGCTCCCGCCCCAGCCCCGGCCACATGGCGTAACTGCGGGGCGTAATCACGCCCCGCAGTTAAGCCGTTTGAACATAGCCTTAAGCTGATTTCCTCATTGAGTACATGTGGAAACATGCAAATAATTCACCTTCTGAACTAAAGTAGTTTTAAGTATTTAATAGTGCATCGTATGATGAAAAAATAATCTACCATGCGCACCAGTGGTTCCCAATGTTTATGTTGTTTATGCACCAAAATGCATGTGAAAAAATACAATGCGAACCCAACCTAAAAAAAAAGAGGTGGGATGTGGCTTGTTTAAAGGGAGGTGTGGCTTATACACTTATTGGTCTGTATGCCATCTTTTAAGTGCCGGATTTTAAAGTGCAGGCTTTTAAAGTGTTTTGATGAATGATGACAGAATTTAACAGAACATACCTCATAATCTTCACAAATCTGACCACCTTTTTTTCTATTCACAGGTACGTTTAAAATGTGGTACTACTGAAGCCAACATATGACAATACCCACTGCTCTAATTCACTCTGCTATTCTTTCTATCTATTGGTATCTGTGAACTGCATTAAAATCCAGCTCTACTCATAATGGTTGTCATCTGTTTATGTGTATAGCAAATTATATAGAAAGTTTCCCTTTCATTTGTTTTTCTCTGTGTTACCATGTTGCTTAATTGTTTGCCCACCTAATTCTGTCACCTAGGTTCACTGATTAGTGAACTCTGCTTAGTATATATTTAAGACCTTAGGTCTGTATGACCCTGGTTTATATGCCATCTTTTGAGTGCCAGCTTTTAAAATGTTTTGATGGATTATAACCGAATTGGGACAGAAAAGGTCTAGGATTATTTAACTTTTTTGTGAGTAAGCTGTCTTTATATGGTCCTATTTATTTTTAACCACCATCTTCACATCTGCAATCTATCCCACAGCTCTATGTCTCCTATTTTACCACCCAGTCATACCCCGAGCTATGTTGTCCACATCGGTTCCTCTCTCCTTGCCGCACCATGCACTACTTACTTACCATGACTACCGTATATACTTGAGTATAAGCCGAGTTTTCAGCACAAAAAATGTGCTGAAAAATCCCCCTCGGCTTATACTCGAGTCACTGTCGGCACTCGGGCGCTGCGATGGCCCGTGCGCCGACAGGGACGCTTCAGCTATATGCGGCTCCTCAGGGAGCGCATATAACTGAAGGCCGAGTACAGCCGACAGCGTCCGGGCACTGCGGTGGCCCATGCGCTGTCAGCTATCTCTTCCCCTGTATGCGATTCCTCCGGAGCGCATGCAGGTGAAGATACCACTGCGGAGCAGAGAGCGAGCACTCCCTGCTCCACAGTGGACTCCGGGCGGCCGCAAACTCGCGTCTGTCCGGAGTTTCCAGCACAGGCAGTGTGTGTCATCACGCTGCGTGCGCAGCCTGATAACATCACCTTGCCTGTGCCGGGAAGAGGAAGGAGTGGGAGCGCCCGGTGGCGGAGCAACGGGGATCAAGGTAAGTGGGTTTTTTTTGGTTTAAAACCCTGCCTATACCTGCCTATAGCCTGCCTAGGGAACCTATACCTGCCTATAGCCAGCCTAGGGGGACCAACACCTGCCTATAGCCTGCCTAGGGGGACATATACCTGCCTATAATGACCTATACTTGCCTATAACCTGCCTAGGGGGACCTATACCTGCCTATAACGACCTATACCTGCCTATAACCTGCCTATGAGGACCTATATCTGCCTATAATGACCTATACCTGCCTATAACCTGCCTATGGGGACATATAGCTGCCTATACCTGCCTATAACCCGCCTATGGGGGACATTAAACTGCCTATAACCTGCCTATGGGGGACATTAAACTGCCAATACCTGCCTATATCAGCCTATGGGGGACATTAAACTGCCTATGTAATTTTATTGGTATCTATTTTTATTTTAAAATTCACCAGTAGCCGCTGCGTTTTCCACCCTAGGCTTATACTCGAGTCAATAAGCTTTCCCGGTTTTTGTGGCAAAAGTAGGTGCCTCGGCTTATACTCGGGTCGGCTTATACTCAAGTATATACGGTACTTCCATGGTGCGACACAAACAATGCTCATGTAAGTTACTGAACCACCTGCTGTCACTTTTATTCTCCTGCTTCTCACTGAGGGAGATATCTTTCCCAAACATGGCCCAAATTCTTTTACTGTTAACCCCACCTCCTCTTCTGCCTCCCATAAAAACCCTGCTAATCTGTGTAATATTCGTTGAACATCTTTTCCTGACTTTTTCAAATGTGCTTTAGAACTCTCGATCTGCCTGTAACAAAATTATTGCTGTTCATGACCTGTTCCTCTCTAACTCCCTCAACCAGCTAGCTCTTACAGAAACATGGCTCCAACATGCTGACACTGGTTCCCCTGCTGTTCTTAACTATGTTGGCCTACACTTTACCCACATCCCCAGACCTGAGAACAAGCAGGGTGGAGGAGTAAGTATACTTCTTTCTCCACCCTGCACTTATCAAGTCATCCCTCCTCACCCTTCCTCACTTTCCCCTCCTTAGAGGTCCAGACCCTTAGATTCTTTTGGCCATTTCCTCTAAAAGTGGCTGTTGCATACAAACCCCCAGGCTTACCCTGCCAGTGTCTTGATCATTTTGTTGCCTGGCTCCCTCACTTCCTGTCTACTGAAATACGCACTCTCATAATGGGTCATTTCAACATATCCATTTTTGTATATTTTGTATTACATCTTCTCATGGGACAACTCTGAAGAAATGACATTTTGATACAACATAAAGTAGTCAGTGTACAGCTTGTATAACAGCATGAATTTGATGTGCCCTCAAAATAGCTCAGCATCCCACGGGAGCTATGTGGGATACGCAGAAAATTAGTGACAGGAACAGAAGGTTTTTCTATGTAATACATGCTGCAGTTCCGTGTGAACCCAGCCCTACTGAGCCAAAAGTAACAAAGAGGGCCCGGGCGCTGGATGTTTTAGGACCCTAGCAACGCCCCTGGGCGCAGGGATGACTGGTAAGAAGTTACTAAGTAAGAGAGAGTAACTGGTGCAGGGGGGCAGAGAGTAACTGGTGCAGGGGACAGAGTAACTTGTGCAGGGGGGGGGGGGGGGCGAGAGGGCCTGGCGCAGGGGCGAGAGGAATTAGGTGGGGGCAATTTTTTTGGGAGCGAGGGGGGGCGTCATTGGCTGTACTTGCCTAGGGCACCAAAATGCCTTGTCCCGGCCCTGGTGACACCATTTAAGCCACGGTCTCCAGTTCCCACCCTATGTACCAGGGGGTATGTGGACTTGGCGGGTACAATGGCATAAATAATATGATATAGTCTTAAGCAATACAGTGTTATTACAAAACATCACAAAACATCACAACTTAGCAATGGGGTGAATGGATTGCTTCCCTTACAGGTTGCTCTAGTTTTAGGTGTTTTTATCTGTTTATGCATGTATGAACCCATTTGTCTTGTAAAACATGCTGTTTATACATTTCTCACGACTGATTCCTGCCTATGCCTTGGGCAAAGACTGTTTTACTTTACTAGATATATGTGCACATAGGTGAAGATGAAAGAAACAAAGCCATTAAAGTGCATGTCTCTAATTTTCATACTAGTTGTAGTCTAGCTATGTTTACACATATAATCTGGTCTCCGCCACAGGTAAATATCGGAATACCATTAATAAGGTATTCAGATGTATAACACACCATAGCCAAGGTCTTCAACAGACCAATCCTAGCCTCCTTTGTCTACACTTGTTCTGTTTTACAAGGTTTTATATGTGTTTTATCCATATGATAGAATAGCATAAAATACTAAACTATTCTGTCCCACAAATAAAATATATAACACTATAAAGCAGACACAATGTAGTCAAAAGGGGACTATGGTCTTTTGAAGGCTATGGCTTTGCCATGGGTATGCTCCCCAGGTATATTTGGTCTTTTGAAGGTTATGATTATACCATGGGTATGCCCCCGTATATGTTTGATCTTTTGAATGCTATGGCTATGCCCCAGTATATGTTTGGTCTTGCAAAGACTATGGTTACGCCATGGGTATGCCCCAGTATATGTTTGGTCTTTGGAAGGCTGCGCCAGTTTTCTTGTTCTTTAGGTGTATGAACAGTTGCATTCCAAACTTTGGCGCGATAAGCGCCTGCGCAACACTTTTTAATGCGCCAAAGATTTCAGGCGTTCTGGGGGCATCGCACGACATTCAGAGAATTAGACACATTTATGATTCTTTGACGCCAAACTTAGGTGCAGAACAGTTAGAACAGCCAGACCATGTTAAAGGTGGTGCCTGAGCCAGACTTGTCGTATTGGCACTACAATGCACCTATATGTTTGACCTACAGAAGAACAGGTTCATACATTCTCCTGCAGTCTATACTACCTTAAAGCTATTTAGAACTGGCCTGTCGGTGCCAAAGTTCATACATGTTGCCCTTGGTCTTTTGAATACTAAGGTTACGCCATGGGTATGCCAAAGTATATGTTTGATCTTTTGAAGACTATGGCTATGCCCCAGTATACATTTGACTATGTAATGGGTATGCCCCAATATATATTTCATGTTTTGAAGGCTATGGCTATGCCGTGCATATAACCCAGTACGTGTTTAATCTTATGAAGGCTATAGCAATGAGTATGCCCCAATATACTTTTGCTCTTTTGAAGGCTTTGGTTATGCCATGGGTATACCCTAGTATACATTTGAATACCTTTTTATCAGTATTCCAACCTGTGTGTAATATAGACCAGATTATTGTTTTGAGCTCAGCCAAAGAAAGGAAAAGATGTTGACTATTGAAGTAAGTACATTGTGGAGCATATAACCTTACAAGGGGTAAAAATATGGAGACATAAAGAGCTGGTTTATGTTAGATATTCTCTCTTAGAAGTATATCTTTTAGGAAGATATATTTGTAATGCAGAACTGTACATAAGCACCTTATAGTGGCACATGAAATAATTATTACTCTGCAGTATAAAGTTGCATGAACCCTGTTCACCTCTTTAGTGGGTGTAAAGCCTTAGGATTTATTCACATGACATTTTCACATAAACAGACCCTTTATGGTGCCACATGGTGGTCCATCGCTCTGCCACTGTATTGTGCTTTTCCAAGGCACTGTACTGTACTCTTTAAGCAATGCAATTACATTTATATATAATTAAAGGTTGTCACATCTAGGTGTTTTCACTCTTCACTAGTGTTGATCGAACTGTTCTAGAAAAATTAAGTTCTAGTAAAACTTCTAAAATTTTTAGAACTTGAAACGAACTGAAAATGTTACTGTTTGTTCGAGTAAAGGTCTAGTTCTAATTCTACACACCATTTTCAGTTTCGTTTTCAGCAGCTTTCTACAGTTTTGGCGGCCATCCAATCACCTTTCTGCACTTTTGGCGGCCATCAAGTCATCACTGAGGTGTACGGCTCTCATTGGCTGCTAAAATCACGTGACCATGTTATATATATTTCACTGTATTGCCTTGTGAACGCCATTTTCAGCTCACTGTACTGTACTGTACAGACTGCTCTTTGTTAGTTAGATAGCATTTTCCTCTCCATAGACATCAGTAGTTAGGGAGTTTGGTATTGCTGGCGGCATCTTTCTCACACTCAGAAGCTGTTATTTGGCGACATTTGCAGGCTCATATAACATCCAACTCTCATATACATGGATATATATTATACAGAGTGCTTGGATTTTCTAAATCATACTCAGTGCCCAAAAGTTCTGTTTTTGCAGTTTTGGGGGTTCAGTAATTGTATAACATACCGTCTCCTAATCTCCTATGTGTCAAAGGGGCTTTTATGCCCCCTCAGGATGCAGGGCCCCATAGCAGCTGCTACCGCTGCACCTCCTATAGTTATGCCTCTGCTTGCAAGCTGTCCTCATCTTTTCAGTTAGCCATTGAAAGGAGTGAAGTATTTTAGCCTCAATTTTTTTCTGTCACTCTTAGAGATAAATTTTCTTCACTAAGTTGTTCCACGTATCCAGTTTACTGTTATGGTAATTACAGCTTCTCCTCACCTGTATAGGTATAAAAATTAACTAGAACATCTTCTCCCATTGACTTTAATAGGGCTAAAGTTCAAGTTCTATAGAACCTTGAACCGAACACACTAAAGTTCGAGGTTCTAATTGAACTAGAACTTTTTACTGCTTGCTCATCTCTACTCTTCACAGTCTCTTCAGGCTCACACTTTCTGTGCAGCCCGGGTCTACAGCAATGACTGACATTCCAGCTCTGCTAGCTCCTATTTTTAGCTGTGCCTGTTGGAGGGACATTACTGACGGAGAGGTTGTGAAAAACAATGACTCTGTCCAAGAAGGATGTCTGGCTATAAATGTGAGCTAGCAGAGCTGTAATTGTCATGAAAAGAGTTCCTAGCACAAGAGAAAAACTTCCATGCTGCTAAGACACTGTTTGCTGCTGAGTGACTCTGTAATAATTGATGTAAATACACATAAATGGGTTCTGCAGAGCTGATAGGGTGGTAAAAGGCTGATCCAAAGTCAGTAACTTTGAGGGTTAAAGATTTTCTCAGTAAGAAGATAAGAACAGAGACTGAGAAGCTCTAACCACTGTTAGGGGTAGTTCACACGGCTTATTTTGGGACACATTTCACCACGTATTTGGAGCGTACTGCGCTCTCATATGAGCGAAATGTGCCCCAATCATTACGGTACTCCACAGTTCTCTCCCCGCTCATCCAATACGATCGTATTGTACGAGCGGGGAGATAATTGATATGTCAATTATTCACGGCGCTTACGCGCCGCAAGTAATGAGTCTGTGGGCCAGCGTGCTGCTGCCACCCCCACCCCCCACCCCCGCGCGCGCCCTCGGGAGTATGCGCCGATCGACGCGAGCTCCCGAACACCCGGCGTAATTAAGCCGTGTGAACATACCCTTATAGCACAGCGAGGTTGTCAGTAACTAGAGACGCTGTTTGTGTAAGCAGGAAATAAGAACTGCTCTGACGCTGAAATGAAGCAAATTTGGAACAGCAATGTATTTGGTGACAGTCTTTATTTACCTTTGCCTACATGTCACTGAGATGGTAATACCCATTTAATGAGTTACTTCAAGAGGTTGTTGGTTTAGAAAATCAATTTTACAGAAATGTATGCATTGATAGAAGACAGTTTTATGTTTAGTTAACAAAGACAATCTCTCTGGAGGACCTATCCTGTCCTACATTACACAGACAACCCACTGATGTGACATTGTGCAAACTCTTACTGCCAGATTTTTCCACAGATTACAGCTGATCACTGAGGATACCAGCATGGGGGACATTTTGTAATTAGCTTATTATCAAGGGATCCTGCTAACAAGTAGAGAATCTCTAATAGGTAATGATGCATAATTGGTAATAATGGACAGAAACCCTGCACCGTGACATAACCCGAGAGGCTGATATTTTATTCGGCATTCTACAAGGGTAAGAAAAATCAAATAAAAATCTCACCTTAATTATTTGTTCCCTTTCACTTGTTGAGATTTTCCATAAGACTTCATACTCCACATTTCTAGATACAGAGGCATTCCAGCTGATGTGTAAATTCTGGTTCTCTGTCCTGTACAACTTATTTATGACTGGAGGTCTGAGCTTTGCTGTAGACAAAGATGACAAACATAAACATAGGTCAGGCTTTCAAATTATTCTAGAATATTCCCCCTTGAAATGAAGGGCTTAAAGGGGTTTTGCCACAATCTCATTTCATACCTCCTGCATCCAGCTCTTCAGCTCTGTGTGCTCAGAAGGGGGCGTGTGTGATTTGTTTGAATTGCATATCATGATCAGGATGTCATCACCAGGCCTTTCCTCTCTTTAGTCAAAGAAAGGTCTGTTTATGTAAAGAACTGTAGGTAGCTACAGTGTAGCTCAGAGGTAAGGGTATGTTCACACGGCGTCTTGCCTCCATATGAACATACGCTTTTCTGATGCGTCTCTGGGTCCATCAGTTTATCACTGCCGGCAATGACAGACACAGTGGCATTCACATGAGTGATCGCCGCTGCGTGTTTGCATGGCGCCTGTCAGGTCCGTCTTGCGGATGCGATCCAAGAATTGCATTCATGAACACCGCTGCGTGTCTGTCATTGCCGACAGTGATAAACTCACTGCTAGTTGTTAGATGCGTGTCTGGGTCCGTTCAGATGGACCCAGAGACGCATCAGAAAAGCATATGTTCATACGGAGGCAAGACGCCATGTGAACATACCCTTAAACTTTTGCCTTCAGGCACAAAGGTCCTCGGTTCAAATCCCTGCAGGAACCAAACCTGTGGATTTTAGTTCTCTTTATCAATTCACAAACCTGAGTGAGGTTTCTTTTTTTAATTTATTTGCACTGTTTGACTAATTACTAAGGAGGACAGAGGACAGGAGTAGAATGACAGCACCTGGGGTTTGAACACTCAATAGCTGCCTGAGAGGAGAAGTGATGTCTGAGGATGTGCGACCAGGACTGAGGAGCTCTCAACCCTGGTCATATCCCCTGGAGACGATCTGTAAACAATGGATCACTAAAGGAGCAGATAAAACAAAAACGGTGCAGAATTTTCAATAATGATGAATGGTCAAAATGTTTATTATTTAATTTACAAACTTCCCACGTCAATTTTACTTCGTGGCAAAACCCCTTTAATGCTGTTACCAATTACTCATAATTTCACAAATTTATTTTGAGATAATGCCCTCAGTCTTGAACCGCAGAAGAAAGGAAAACCATTTGAACATTGTCAGCATCCTTCCAAGTTGTCAATAAATGGAAAGTGTTGCTTGCTATGGAGCACCCAAAGAGTTTTATAGACTAACCATGGAAAAACTGATGTTCACTAGAAAAACAGACATACCTATGTCATTAGTTCTTGTGTGGAAGATGTAAGGTTTTATGGTCTTGGATTTATCGGTTATCACTATAACAAGTCTGCTCATATCATTGATAGATTTCTGCAATCTGAATTGGCACCCGAAAATCATTTCATGACTTATATAGTACATCTGGCACCTGTTTCCTAGGTTTAACAATTGATGAAACCTAAAATGGAAATAGACAACACTGTATATAACCATACAAATGTGCTTAGTCTACATATATGACTTACTGTATAAAGCATCAACTTCTTTGACTCCCAGTTTTCCATTATACAGAGGTCCCTCAAGTAACGACCTCAGGATATAATATTTTCAACATACAATGGTTTGTCCTGAGACATTATATGTTGAGTGTGGTTTCCTGATACAAAGTCTCAGAAAATGATCCAACCAATTAAGAACATTTTACTTGTAAAAATAGTGAAGTGCATCAGTGATTGGCAGTCTAGTAGCACAGTACAGTGAGGTACTACATGTTCTGTACTGCTCTTACATGTGCCAGGATGAGCGGCACCTTTGGGCACCAGGTGAAGGTGACCTTATTTTGTTTCCTGGTACTTTGTGTATAAGGTTCACGAAAAAATGTTTTTTATAGTGTCATTATTTTTTATAGGCAAGTAATAAAAGGTAAATTTTAGAATTAGAGTTTGGTGTTAGATTTCGGTGATTTTTTTGAATCTCCAATACTCAAGTTGGTATTCGTGTATTTTTCTGTGATATTGTATAAGGTTCACAACCCAGATAAGTGTCTGTCCTCAATATAGAAAGTGATTTCCAGACTCTAGTAGCTCTTTCAGAGTGTTTTATGTAAGGACTTAACTTATCTGTATTAATTATCTTCTTCATTTCCTTTAATCTTAATTTTGCATTATATTGGGGGTCACATTTCCATAGAGTTATGGTTTCAACATACAATGCTCAACCTGGAACCAATTTACATTGTATGTTGAGGGATTACTGTATATGAACATAGATATTTTATTAATTTTAAGACTTTCTAAGGACTATATTTTTGTTGTATCCTGACATGTCATAGCATAGAATTCAAAGAGGGTGTATTCTCTTTTATTTATGACTGTATGTTTTGCATTTTTTCAGTGTACATATAGATATTTATATTTGTACATTTTTGTATATATGTTAATGGAGTGTGTCAACAGTTTTGGGCCCATCAAGATGCTGACACCATGAAACAGAGGATAGGAGAGCGATGAAAACATCTGCAATGATGATCACGCAGGCTGCCAAACCAAGAATATGTAGTCGTAATAGTTTTAATGTCTCATCCACCATGATCACAGGTGCCCAGAAGTTGGACCTTTCGTATTCAGATGTTCAGAGTTTTCTACTTCCATTGCCCTGCCTCAAAGCTATGAGTGATGGATCCATGACTCCTAAATGGACGTATCACTCAGAGCTAAGAGGGAGGCTGTGAAAGTTCTTAGTGCATAGCGCTCTGGGCATTTAGCATGAATGGCCTGCCGCAATAAAAATGAGACAATAAAACTAAGAGCGACATCTATGAATTCGTATGCACCATATTTTTAACTTAGCGGCGAAACACCAGTTCTAAGTAGATATAGAGGAATGTATAATACGACAGTAAGATTGAAAGTGTGGCTTTTGGTTGAAAAATCAGGATGAACATAAAATTTCTTGATTTTTTTTTAAAATTAGCTAAATGAGGCCATCTCTTAACTTTAGAGGCACACGTCCAACTGTTCAGTGTTTCAGTACTTTCTGCACAACTTGCCGATCTCTAACAGGGAGCTTAATGGCAAAATTCACAACAGGTGTTTGATCCCTGAATTGCCTAATAAGTTTAGGGGATCCATTTGCATTGGGATTTGAACAGTCCTCTTCATCATGCTGTTCACATTTTTACATCATAAGAGCAAGACAACACCTTACAATTGATCAACTGTATTTCGGCATTGCAAGGCTTCAAACATGATGCTCCCAGATGGGAGTGGCCACTGATCTAAGAGTGTCACAGAGTGTCATCAGCAGGTTGCAGCAAAGATACAGAGAGACTGGAAGAGTCACAGAAAGGCAAAGAAGGGGGACGTCCTTTGGTTAAATCACACACTGATAACCGCTTCATTGTAACCAATGCCCTGCCCACCAGGCACAGGAATCATTGTCTTATTGTTCAGTGATGAAAGTCAATGAAGAAATGATGGTCGCCAATGATACTGGAGACGTCAAGGAGAGCGCTATGCATCAGTCACAGATGAGCCTTTGGTGGTGATGGTGTTACACTGTGTCTAGTCAATACAGAATTGACTAATACACTTTGTGAATGGCTAAGTGACAGCCTCTACTAAGTCATTGTGCCTCTGCATGAACAACACAGGGCTAATTTCATCTTCATGGTCGACAATGCTCCAGCTCAATGAGGTTGCATCAATAGGGAACGACAGTTGGAGACTGGGGTTCCTCAAATGGAGCAGCCAGCACTCTGACCTGAACCCCTAGAAAATCAGCGGGATCAGCTGAGACACTGTATAGAAGCTCGTAGCTCTGTACCCCTGAACCTCAATGACCTGAGGGATGTCATCAAGAAGAGTGGGATGCCATGTCCCAACAGTCAATAACTCCACTTGTAAACAGTATGAGATGTCGTTGTCAAGCTGTAATTGATACTCAAGGCCGCATGACACGTCATTGAGACACTGCTGTTTACCCTCCACTGTTGTTGACTTTTGTTTCATTAAATTGTTTGAAATAAGAAAATCAACATTGCATGCTATGACTTCAATGGCCGACTTTCAGGATAAAATTTCACTGCAGTGTGAAATTTTTATGTTTTCAATAGAATTCACCTAAAAGCCAAATATCCCTAACTTGTTGTAATTAGTGTTCTTATGCATTTGTGTATAAAAAATAATGTGACTCAACTTACTCTGTTAATTGAAGAATACTGTCATTTGTTGTTTCATCATTTACCCTGTAATAAAAGAATAACAGTCAAAACAGTACATAATGTAATTTCTTTAAAATTTAGTTTCCATGCCATGGTCACTGTAATAGGCAAATTTTCAGACACCTGGACTGTCCCGCCAAGTGTACCCCTAAAAACATATACCACGGGGTCATGTCTATTTTGAAGATATTTTTCACACATAGCAGATATTTTTGCAAAAAACGCCATTGTCAATCTGAATGGGGTTTGCAGAAATCCATGAATGTAACGAAAAAAACAATATCAATTAATTGGTATTCAGATACCGGAATTTAAATTATACATCAGCTGCATGTGAATGCAGTGACATAGCCAGTAGGGGGTAAAGGAGGGGTGGTCCACCGTGGGAAGTCTCCCAGGCACTGCGTATGTCATTCTGTTGGTGCGGGCTATGAGGCTGTGCCCACACCAGCTGCAGCGGGAGTTGGCGGTAACTTCCAGTCAGGCTTCTGCTGCAGCTAGCTCTGATCCCGGCCATTAACCACCTAGATGCCATGGTCAGTAGTGTCCGTTGCATCTAGGTGGTTAACAGAGGGAAGATCTCTCTCCGTCACCCATGGTCACCCCTGTAATGTGATTGTGATGGATGCCCATTATTTGGCCTCTGGGTCTGATATATATGAGCCTATTAGGCCCTGTCACAGACAGAGTCTAATAGGCTCCTGTCACAAATACTATAATACATAATAAAACAGTAATGTGTTGCTATGCATTATAAAAGTTAACACACTGTCTGGTCCCATACTGGGACTACAAAAAAGTAAAGTAAAAAATGTTTAAACAAGTTTAAAAAAAGAGCAAAATTCCTAATTACTTAGTAAAAACATTTCATTTTAAAAAGGGACAAATAAAAGGTATTGCCGTGTCTGTAACAATGCAATCTATACAATTACTATGTTATTTAATCTGCACAGTGAATAAGAAATAAAAATCGTTCCAAAATTGCCTTTTCTTTTTCCAGCCTCACAGAAAATGGAACGAAAAGTGATAAAACAAACACAGCTTACCCCAACATGATACAAATCAAAACGTACATTTATCTCACAAATAAAAAAGCCCTTATTACACCGCTCCATCAGCAGAAAAATCAAAAAGTTTTGATATTTAGAATATCAGGACACAAAACCATGATTTTTTTTTAAGTGGTAATTAAAGTAATGTGTCCGAGGGGGGCTTTGTAAACACAGAGGGGTGGGTTAAATAGTGTGAGTATGATCTGTGAGAAGGGGCAGAAAAAACTTTGCAACTAATCAAGAAGGCAAAAGTTTTAGCTACGCCACTGTGTGAGTGTGCTCTAGATAGGATTGCACAGTGTGAAACGGAACACTTAATAGTTTTGTAAGCATTGTAAATATGTTTCATACCAACCAATATAGCAGGCCATAACTAGTACTGTGAGGAGTGTCCTCTCCAGGCTGCCATGTGCAATTCACATACTCCAGATAGTACCAGATGCAACTGACATTCCTTACTGACGTTTTTTCATTACCTGTCAGTCAAGTTAATAAAATGACAATGATAACAATTAGAATGAATACGGATCATGTTTATACATATACAGGCTTAACCAGGCTATTGCTGGGTTTTTACTGTTAGGGTATGTTCACACGGCGTATTTTGGCACATATTTTTGCGCGTATTTTTGATAAAATACGCCCAAGACAATGTTGAAGTACACTTCTAATAGACTGTAATGTAATGTGAAATACACGCCGCCATTGACACGCCTGTCAATTCTTTGAGGTGTATACATCAAATACTTAAGTATAGGTGGCAGAAATCTTCCTCAGTCATTGCAGTCCGTAATCGTGTTGAAATTACGCGCTTCCAAGTGCGTCATTTCAACAGCTCAACGACCGCATTTTGCAGTGCGTACCTGTGCGCACCACAATACATCGTGTGAGCTCCCCCTTAGGCATTCTTTGAACTTACTTTTTGCATGTCCTTTTGGAATGAAAAAAAGCCTCAAAAACTGCATGCAATTTGTTTTATACTTTTTTTTTCTATTAGTAAGACTGTCTTTGTTGCCCCAAGCAACCAATCAGAGCTCAGCTTTCATTCTTTATACTGCTCTGGAAAAATGAAAGTTAAGCTCTGATTGGTTGCTGTAGCCAACAAAGACAGACGTAGGGTAGGTTCACACGAGGCTTTGTCACCGCCAAAAAAGCATTGTTGCCAGCACAGAATTTCAGTAAGGAAAGGACCCGGACTGGCCAAGGCAGATTTCTACCACCTATACTTGATTATTATCAACACATAAAATTGCCTCAAAGAATTGATATGTCAATTTTTGTAGGCATGGACATCACATGCCGAAAATACTTGTGTAAAAGTTTGCATAGTATATAGTATAAATCAGTTTACAGTTGGATTGGACGCTGATTCCGGAAGTGGAGTCTGTGCCTAGAATCAGCGTCCATATTTGCTGTGTGAACGTACCCCTACTATTACACAGTTTTGAGAAATGAGGCCCAAAGTCTTTAGTTACGTACATTTTTAGGTGGGTTTTTCCCACCACAAATCATTTGATTCATAGACCATATCATTTGATGATTCCTCTTTAAATCACATGAAAAACATCAACTTGTAAAACTGCATATTTTGTCAGCTATGGTGCAAAACTTTTTCCTAATCAATGCCACAAAAACACCTACAGAAAAGCACAACATGTGTGTTTTTGCTGCAAAAAATAACAAAACAATGGAGATCTACATGAACCGTGCACCATGGAGTCGCTTATTAATCATACCCCATTTTGCATCCAATAAAGTTTATCGCAAATAAAACACGAGACTCGGTGCTTGGAATTTAATGGCCACAGTGGCCAATTTATTAACTAACAAATAACATATAATTAACATATTTATGTAAAAAATACTCATGAATTAGTAACCATACTGAGCGGAGGAGGTTCTTGGAGCTACAAAAATCTGGCGACCAATTACTGACATTGCAGTTCATAACAAGTAGCCATATTTACCCCCAGCCGTAAACCACCAGCTCAGGGGCACCAAAATAAACTAATGGCTAGTTAATCAAAACTGGCTCACAGGTACCACACACCTTTGCCAGATCACTCCGAATTTTTCGAAACGAGGGGCTATCTCCATTGATGAACCACCCCCCACCAATTTAACCACCAACTCAAGGACCTCTGACCCATGACCAGCCGCCATGACATAAACAGGAAAATAAAACCCACAGACAATTCAAGATGGGTAAAAGAACATAAGACACCATGAAAAAGGAAACAAAACACACACTAGGGACGGAGGGATCATTCTTATTCAGTCCCCTGCGCCAAGTGCCGCCCGTTCGCAAGAGCCAGAAGTTCGGCAGTTAAGCCCCGCCCCCTTAAAGATGCGGCAGGAGCTCCAACTTCTGCTGGAGCAAAATGTCACAAACTGCCTGAAAAAGACCACACCTACAGCATGCTGCA
Source organism: Phyllomedusa bahiana (assembly GCA_025379985.1). Classification (NCBI taxonomy): domain Eukaryota; kingdom Metazoa; phylum Chordata; class Amphibia; order Anura; family Hylidae; genus Phyllomedusa; species Phyllomedusa bahiana. Next base: position 49,884 of record JAODAL010016513.1, read on the forward strand.
TTTGGATAAAAACTGACACTGACCAAAAAATGCACCCTAAGTGAAAAATGCCACAAACTAAAAAGCAAGGCAAGTATTGCGTTTTAAATTTCCCAATATGCAGTGTATACAATCACCCCTATGCCCTCTTCACATTTATACTTTGCATAGGCAAAAAAAGTTTTAAACTCTTTATGTACTGCAACATAAGTATACATGCTAGTGGTGTAAAAGGTATAGGAGGGAGCTCACTTGCTAAGTCCACTCCACATGCAGAAGATGCTGGCTGTTATATACAGCTGGCAACTACTTCTAGCAACCAAGATCGTAGATCATTTAGACAACACAGTAAACGTGACCGCAGTGTCTAAGTCATAAACGAATGGGGCCATAGTCAATTGTGATCCTCAATCAGTCCCGTCAAACAAAGCACTTGTTCATTTGCCATGTCTGCCAGAGGCCTTATGAAGGTCTCCTTAGCTGCTATGTTGGTATACCAATTACACTCTGCCATTATTATAATCACATGTTCAAATCCCTTAATGGGACTAATTGTTAAAGTTAAAAAAAAGGTTCAAAAAAATAAAACAAATGTTAAAAGCACCCCCTTTTGGCATCTTACATATAAAAAAAAAATTAAATAAATAAAAAAGGAAAACACATAATTGGTACATAAGTCCAGTCTTTTTAAATATAACATAATTTATCCTGTACAGCAAACAAAGTATAAGAAAAAAATTCCCAGCATAAAAAAATAGTTTTTGGGGATTTCGCATCCCAAAACAATTGGAATAAAAAGTGATCAAGAGGTCACATGTATCCCAGAATGATACCAATTAAAACTAAATTTCATCCTGCAAAAATAAGCCCTCACTCAGGTCCATGGATGAAAAAATAAAAAAGTTATTGGTCACAGAAAACGGCGCTGCAATACAATTTTAAAAAGTAGGAAAAGGTTTTATTTTTTTTCAAAAGTACTAAAAAATTATCAAAACTCTACAAATTTGGTATCACCGGAGTTTTACTGACCTACAGAATACAGATAACATGTCATTTCTCCTGAACAGTGAACTCCATTAAAACGAGTCCCATGTAAAAATGGTGCAATTAATTTTTTTCACATTCTACCCCACATAGAAATTTTGGGGTTTTCCAGTAAATGATATGGTGTGGTCAGTGGCACCATTAAAAACAATATGTTGTCCCACAAAAACAAGCCCTAATATGGCTATGTAGATGGAAAAATAAAAAACTTAAAACTGCTTATAACAAAAATGTCATGCTTTTTGTTTTAGGCTTCATATTTTTTGAAGTGTGTATTGGTGCATGCTTTCCTTTACAATTTTTAACACATATGGCCTTATGTACGAAAACTGCCTAGCAGTAAGACTGTCTTTGTTGCCTAGCAACCAATCAGTGCTCAGTTTTCATTCAATATAGTAGTCTGAAAAAATAAAAGCTTAGCTCTGATTAGATGCACAGACAGTCTTTCTGAGAGACAGTTTTCAAATATAAGGCCCATTAAAAAAGAAAAACGCTTGCACAGGTGAGTTTTTTGGCACAGAACAAATAAGCTGTTGTAGTTTTTTTTCTGGCAGTTTGTGATGTTTTTCTCACTGCTTTTTTTAATATGCACCAGAAAAACATATGTGCATGTATGTTGCTTTTTGATGTATTTTTGTGGGAAATTTTCCACGCTACAAATCATGTGGTGGTTCACACAATTGGTGATGGTGAAATGCTAAGAAAAAAAGGCATCTAAAAAGTGTATTTGCCGATAATCACTTTTTGGGAAAAAAAAAGTACACTAAAATCTAAATGAAAAAATAATTTTATGGCCGAAAACGCTATGCAAAATTTAAGTTTGAGGGGCCTAAGAGTAATTTCACACACAGCTGTTGTTAGAAAACTGTCACTGCAGTTTTATGAGTCAAAGTCAAAAGTGGACTCAAAGGAATGAGAGACAGAAAGGAAGGACTTCTCCTTCCTGCTAGATCTACTCCTGCCTTTGGCTCCAAAACCTTCAGTGGAAATTTTCCAAAAAATGTCATGTGTGAAACCATATATGTTTAGTATCTTGTAATTTAAAGAATATATGCAAAATGTAATGAAATATGTCATTTTGAATGAAATGGCTACCTAAATATATTCTTGTTGGTTTAGACCACACTGGGTATTTTGTGCAAATGACAGACCCCACATGCATAAGAGGTTTCCGTTTTAGTTTTTGTTTTTGATTTTTTTAGAGTCTACTTCATGTCTGTCCATGGGTTTGGTATTTACCACCACACCTGGTATTGGGGTTTAATCCTTCAGTTTTGAGTAGATATACACTGCAACATCAGATACAACCCAAGCTGGTTTCACATTTGGAAAACTAACACTGCAGTTTTTTTGTGTATTTTTTGTTCCAAAGTGAAAAGTGACTCCGGCAAGAAAGAAAATGATAAGTCTTTTCTATTACTTGAATCTATTTCTGATTTTGGCTAAAAAAAAAGACTGCATGAAAAACGTCCTCAAAAATCTGAGAAAAACTATCCTCAATAAGGTAAAGCATGCTCATCTGCAGTTTGCCTAAGAGCCTCTTAGTTTACAGAACTTATGTTTGTTGGCACCTGCAGTCCCTATGGGTTAGTGCATAGACTCGCAGTAAAGCTATAACATACTTTTCTTTTCTCTTCTAAAGGACTCCATGAGTAAAAGGGGGGTCTGGGAACTTGAAACCAGGTCTCCCCCCCGCCCATTTTTTTCTTATACATGACTTACCTGAGTCTATATAGGTCTTTCCCAAGACATAACTTGAGCGAGGAGAAAAAAATTATCAGATCCCACACAAGACTGAGTAGCACCCTCTTATTGTCGATCGGGCCAGAGATGGTGGGACAACTGGTATATCCTCCCAGTGGTTGGCCCAAATAACAGCTGTATCCCATCCATTGCTCTCTCGTTGCGTTGGTTTGTTAGAGGGTCACCCAAGTTATTGGGTGGATATGGTCTTCCTATTTGGTTAGGTATTATTTGAATAAAAGTTAAGTAATTATAGTGATGGTTATATACACAATCGAGTCACATTATTATAACCATTTGCTTCTTTTGATGACAGCAGCCCGTAGCTCATAAACTAAGTCACGTGTCCTGAGCTGGTTTGGTGAGTATATACAGTGTGCAATAGGCTGTCTGCACACATTTTACTTGTTGCTCTTACGGGTAAAAAGGGAGATTTATCAGAATTGAAAAAAATTATTATTATTGACTTTTTGGTCAACGGTAGAAGTATTTCTGAAACTGCGCAGCTTGTGAACTTTTTGCGTGATACTGTGGTGAAAGAGTATCGTGAGTGGACAAATGGAGTCATCGTGAAAAAGCAACGTGGAAACTTTGGAGTACCGTGTACCAGTGATGTGAGAGGTGAACATTGGCTATGAGGGTGCGCAAGGGTTTACTGATACACTACAGTGGAGCAGCTCACCACCAGAATGAACCAAAGTGTTATCAGACATCTATCTAAAACAACAGTCAGCGAACCCTGGTTTATATGGGGCTCCAAAGCAGATAGTTGGTCACTGCAGATTACCTAACAAAGTTAGAAAAGGAATCCGTTTTCACGGCAGTATTGGGATTGGACCTCCGTTGATTGGCAAAGGGTTGCCTTTTCCAATAAGTCATGTTTTCTTTTTCATCAAACAAATGGACGTTGCTGTGTAATGTGAGAAACAACAGAGAACAAATGCCTTGCAGCCATTGCTTGAAAAACACAAGCTGGTGGTGGCAGCGTTATAATCTGGGGAATGTTTTCATGGCATTCTCTGGGCCACTGATCCATGAGGCACTCCAAACCAATTAGGGTATAAATCCACCCCTGCAGATGACGTAAACCCATACATGCTGATTGCCTTTCCTGATGCAGATGGATCATCCAGGTAGACCATATGACATGGCACACAGCTAGAAATGTCTGACATTAGTTGAAAAGGCATGACTAAGACTTCCAAGTTCGACTCTGGCTCCCTAATTCCCCAGACTTGAACCCAACTGTGCATCTGTGGGACCACCTTGATCGCTGTGCTCGCTTTATGGATCCTATGCAACGCATCCTGTAGCAGCTGTAGATATGCAGTCAGCATGGCTCCAGATACCTGTCACAACTTAACAGGATTCTATTGAGTCACTCAAAGCCTATCTAACTGCTATCCATGATGCACATGGCAGATACTCTGAATATTTGCTGGTGGTCATAATAATGTGACTTGACCCTGCATGTTAATTGCTGTGGTTTATGGTTCAATTACCAAATTCTGTATATCAATTTTCCTTAATAAACAGTGTGGCCTTTATCAACCATTTAACATGTATCATTTTCATTAGTTGTCAGATTTGTAGTTAAAGGGGTTTTCTCACTAGATTGATTCCTCAGTCCTGTTTTCTTGGTTTCATTTTGAATTCAGGGACGTGTTTACTGGCTTCCATTAGGCTGCAGTAGAAGCCAGGTCTGTAGCTATAGCAACCAGTGCTGGCAGCCTATCATGAGAGATTGAACAGGTCTGTAGTTATAGCGACCTGAGGAGCTGATGCAGCCCATACAAGATGGGATATCTCAGAATAGGTAGGACACTGTTAATGGGCATGTACTGCAAAGTGACTTATTTTTACAAAATCTTTAACATAAAAAGCAATCCTTGTAGTGAGACAACCCCTTTAACTCAGTATAGGGTGGATACACCACAGCAGGCCCTGGATGGCATATTATGGACAGATAATACACAGATACACAATCCCTAAATGTAATCCTTTAGTGCTCAAGAAACATAGGTAAAAAATAGGATAAAACTTTCAATTCCTTTACTGCTTTAACTTCTATCTTGTCCATAATGGAAGATCTGGGGGTTCTGCATCCAGTAGACTTCTGCAGACCTCACTTAAGTATATGAGTACATCAAACATTTCTGCCTAGAACACTATTATGCTTAAGAAGAATTAAAAAAAAACTAGTGATATAATTATAAAAATAATCTGTATTGTGTGAAGTATGACTTTAATATATGGAACTATCAAGAAATCAGCAGGATATGATTATGAGCAGCTTGACAATATACCAGAGAGCGGCAGAGCTCCCCTAGCCAGCTACATTCCAAAATCCTTCTGATAACTTCCTCTGCAAGCTAAAAACAATCTGAATGCAATTTTATTTGCCTTCTATTTAGGTCACTGGGAGTCCAAGTTCCTCCATATGTGAACATTAGGCCTGTTCTGACTACATGACTGTCTGAAAGTGATTGGCTTTCCAAAGTAGTTATGTCCTATTTAATAAGAATATAAAAGCAGTGTAAGAATAGATATTATATAAAGATGTCATTACCTGGTGCCAAAAGAGTATTCACATTCACGAGGTTGCTTCTCATATCATTACAAGCAGCCAGAATCTCAAAATGTATTACGTCATTGGGGTTTTGGACTCTTAAAATATCTACATGTCTTTCTGTATAAATCGTGCTTTCCTGTGTTGGGTAGATATCAACAAAAAGACAAGAGGTTCATTTTGATAAATGTGCTTTTATCTCTGGAAAAGAAACTGATTAAGCACATCAAGGAAACAGTGCAGACAGAACGATGAACAGGAGATCAGTTATGACCATAGTGGATGTGGTGGTAGTACCAGCACTAGAGCAGCATACAATTTTATTACAATTATATAATGGCCAAGAAATAGGCATCTGAGTTACATATGCAGTACATGCATGTCTTCCATTGCTTTGCATTATTTTAATTTCTCATCCCCAGCTTGACAAGGAGAAATGATTTACCATAAATGACTGAAAGGTTCTATTCCCAACTCTGGGTTCCTCACATATCAATATGAAAGGGGTCTAGTGACCTCATTTATAAATTCACAGCTACCACAGAATACATAGAATTCAATGGGGTAATAGTCCAAGACTGCAACAGCCATAAATCCATAATCAGGCGTCACAAAACCCTCATTCTCACTATAGATGAGGAACCCAGAGTTAAATATGCCATAAATGTTCAGGGAGGGTATACCACCTTAAGGGCTAGAATATTGCAATTGCTGTACTCCCAACACTTATGGTACTTGTACCTATTGTTGTTCAACTCTGTGCCTGTTTAGGGCGACACTGGCTTGACTGAATTTGTTAAAAATTTTGGGTTTGGGACATTCCAAATCCAAATTTTCTCACTCTCACCCTAACTCTAATCTCTAATCTAAGGCTCTGTCCACATGACAAGGATTTCTAGTCAGATTCCATGCAAATTCCAACTGGAAGTCCTTGTTAAAAACTGAAAGGAAATGAAAATACGCACTGTAGCTCATACCATATGGTAAAAAAAACTTTGAACTTGCTCATTCTTTGGTTGTATTCCACATAGAAAACACATGGAAATTTACCATTGATGTCAATGGCATGGCTAAAAATCCTCATGCAACACACACCTAACATATGTACATGTATTGCATGAGGTTTTTAACGCGGATCCGCATCCAAAACAAATAGGCATGAATTGGACACTTTCTGACTACAAACCCCCTGTAAAACCAAATCTGAAAAATGCCTCTATATCCACATGCAATAAGCATGTACTTTAGTGAAAAATACTCATTGATGGATGTCAGAATCCACGTGGATTCCATGCTTAAACTTTAATTGTGTGAACGTCTCCTTCATGTAACACTAGCCTAAAGTTGGGGTTAGGGTTTTCTACTGGTTTGTAAGTGCCCTGGAAGTAACGTCAGGCAAAAAGAGATATCGGACTGGAAGCGCCGTTGAATTGTAAATTATCCTTTACAAATAAGTAAATAATCCTAATCCCAAATTTGATTTTGGTAAATTTTTTCACAGGTTACATGAAAAATTGTTTTTGGACGAATCACATTTCATTGGTCTGATTCGGGGAGAATTTCACTTCAACCTTAATCCAAAGCGCAAGACTGCTCATAGTGAAATTTTTGACTATACGTGCATGCTAGACAACCCAATTGTCTGTTTTTCCTCATAGGAAGAAATGTTAATTGGCCATATTGGATATTTTCAGTCATTGCTCTTTCATTTCTTTTTAATATGATCTAAATGGTCAGACTACCACTAACGTCTTCTACCTCCACAGGAATAGAAGACACATCAGGCCAATCAAGCCTGGTCGGCGGTGCCGGAAGCAGTGACTGCTGCATACCACAGCAACAATCACTTATAATTTAATATCATCTTCAAAGTTGACACATGTTTGCTCTTGCCATCTGTTTAACAGTTGGTCTTTGAACATATAATGTATATAACTGAATGCAGCAGAGTACAGACATGCACAGAAAAAGCAAATGTTCATTATTTAGCACAAATTTACCCGTCTTGACTTTCCACCGTTGCTTACTGTAGTTAAATATTCCACTGTACAGTTTGCTGTAACAGGTTGCCAAGTCCACTCTAAATCAAACATTCCCTTCATATTAAATGTAATGTTGCTTGGGGGAGGAAGATATCCTGTATAGATATAAGAAGACATTGTTATATAAGGTGTTACATGAAGGCATATGCACTCAGCAAGTGACTGTATCATGTACTTCTATTGTACTGTCCTCAAGAGCTTACAGTCTACAAAGATATGAAAATACCAATGCCAATAAGATTTATACAATAATGATTATTAGAAGTAGTATATTCTATTTTGCACAGTCTACAACTAATTAGCTGCCATGTATTGGCTACACCTTTCCACTAGCAGCATTCATTTCTTGTCTTATAATTGCCAATAGTTGCTATAATTATACTAAGCTGAACAACGTTTGCTATTAAATTACGAAAAATTTGGCTCTATGTACAGCTTCATGAACACACCTGTAATATGGATCTACGTGAAGTTGAATTGTTTTTAAAGAGAATATTATATTTCTGCACTACTGACTATAGAGCTGTTTTGTGACTGTAAAATGATATTCAGCATGTTTGTACATACCACATGTATCTGCAGTATGTCAGGTATGCACATGTTAAAGCTCCAGGCATGCAAACTCACATTTGCTTATGATCTGCCAACACTTTTTGACAGCTCTTTTGAGTTGCAGTGTCAAGGGGACAGAATTTCCAGAGCCATAAACACAAGTTAAGCACTGCAGAGAACTAAAAATGGAGAATGAGAAATATATACATATACAGTGGGGAAATAAATATTTGATACTTTGGTGATTTTGCCAGTTTTCCCACCTACAAAGAATAGAGAGGTCTGTATTTTTTATCGTAGGTACACTTCAATTGTGAGAGACAGAATCTAAAAGAAAAAAAAATCAGAAAATCACTTCAACTGTGAGAGACAGAATCTAAAATAAAATCCAGGAAATCACATTGTATGATTTTTAAATAATTAATTAGGACTTTATTGCATTAAATAAGCATTTGATCACCTACCAGCCAGCTAGAATTCTGTCTCTCACAGACCTCTTAGTTTTTCTTTTAAGAAGCCCTCCTACTCTGCACTCGTTACCCGTATTAATTGCACCTGTTTGAACTCATTACCTGTATAAAAGACACACAATCAATCATACTCCAATCTCTCCACCATGGCCAATACCAAAGAGCTGTCTAAGGACACTAGGAAAAAATATGTGGACCTACACAAGGCCGGGATGGGCTACAGGATAATAGGCAAGCAGTTTGGTGAGAAGGCAACAACTGTTTGTGCAATTATTAGAAAGTGTAAGAAACACAAGATGACTGTCAATCTTCCTCGGTCTGCAGCTCCATGTAATATCTTGCCTCATGGGGTAAGGATGATTCTGAGAAAGTTCAGGAATCAGCCCAGAACTACACGGGAGGACCTGTTCAATGATCTGAATAGAGCTGGGACCACAGTCTCGAAGATTATCATTAGTAACAAACTATGCCGTCATGGATTAAAATCATGCAGAGAGGGAACTAAAACTCAATGTAGAACAGTGAAAAGCCCCAAAACCTGATAGGTCTAGAGAAGAGCTGTATGGAGGAGTTTGCCACAATCCCTTCTGCAGTGTATGCACACTTGGTCAAGAACTACAGAAAACGTCTGATATCTGTAATTGCAAACAAAGGTTTTGTACCAAATATTAAGTTTCTGTGTCTCTATTGTAAATCAAATACTTATTTAAAAATGCGATAAAAATGCAAATTAATTATTAAAAATCAAAACAATGTGATTGTTTTTGGATTTATGGGGGGCGGGGGGGGGGGGGGGGGGGATTTTGAGTCTCTCCACAGTTGCTTACCAATTGTCCTGTAAGCCTAATCCCCACTTTTGAAGTGCTATAAATTTATCCCTTGGTGTTTCTATAGGTAGCTCTTTGGTCTTGCCATGGAGGAGAAGGTTAGATGGGTGATTGAGTGTGTGGACAAGGTGTCTTTTACTACAGGTATAGATTTCAAACAGGTGGCAATTAATTACAGGTAATTGAATGCAGAGTAGGAGGCTTCCTTAAAGAAAAGCTAACAGGTCTGTGAGATGCAGATTTATGAGTCTGTTTGGGTGGGTTTTTTTGGATCAAATACTTTATTTCATGGTCAATAAAAATGCAAATTAAAAATTAATTAAAAATCATACAATTTGATTTTCCTTGGAATTTTTTTTAGATTCTGTCTCTCACAGTTGAAGTGTACCTACAATAAAAATTACAGACCTCTCTGTTCTTTGTAGGTGGGAATACTTGCAAAATCGCCAGCGTATCAAATTGTTATTTTCCCCACTGTATGACATAAAAGAATTTTCAGCATTGGACAATTCCATTTTGTTGAGAGGGTTTTAATCAAATACAGCAACAAGTCTCCAACATCCCTACATGAAAAAGAAAGTATGAAACTGTTGTTAATAAAATAAGTGGGTGGTTCATGTAATACATATAAATGCTGAGATCTGTAAAGCCATATTTGCCAACCTTTTAAAACAGGAATCTGAAAGAACTTAACCCTGACCCAGAAATGCCCCCAATTCCCTGGGAATGTCCCCAAAATGTAGAGATGCCCTCTCTCTGCCCTCCTCTATGGGGGGAGAGGCTTTAAGAAACTTCTTCCTCATTATATCCTGGACTCTAGGAGAATCCCAGAAAAAAATGGAGAGTTGATAAGTATTTCTACAGCAAGAGACACTTTTTTGTGACAGAGTTTTGTAAATGAAGCAGGACATTACAGTACCTATGAAGGATAAGCTTCCTCAGTCGCAGATATCTTTTAACCCCTTAACAACATTAGCTATATTGAGCCCGATTGTGGTCAAGTACCCAAGGAGAAGTGTAAAAAGAATTTTTTTAATTTTTAAAAAAAATAAAATAAATTTTTTTAAAATTACTATATTACAAAAAAATAAAAAGTAGCACTAACTTGATACATAAGTGGAAAAACAAAAAAGTTACAGATATATTTTAACCCCTTACCAACATTTAATGTATTGAGCCCCATTGTGGTTAAGTACCCAAGTGGAAGTGTAAAAACTATTTTTTAAAAAGGTTTAAAAAATAAAATAGAAAATATTAAAATTGCCATGTTCCAAAAAATAAAAAAGTAGGCTTCTTACTCCGATCCCATAAGTGGAAAAAAAAAACCAAAAACAAAAAAGTTACATGGTCAATGGCACCATTTTGTGGCCCCTGGAAGGCAGGGAGAAAAAAGCGAATGTGCCAAAAAAATAAAAACACCAGTTGTTAAGGGGTTAATGGTTGACTAAAAAGATCATCGCAAAATAACCTGGAAGTGGGAGCCTGAATCTGGCTATGAAGAGCAGCCTTTGTGAAACAGCCTGATAAGAAAGCCCTTTTAAGGACTTGATTTGAAGGGGGATAAGTTCAATTCCACTCCTGATTTTGAGTTAATCAAACTCATTTGGTGACACCAAGCAGAGGTCCTTGATAAAAGTGTGGGCTATTCAGACAAGGCTTTTGCTGGTTCTGTCTCAGACTCGAGAAGAACAGATGCTTTAACCTGTGGAAGACAGAACCATTGGAAACTGGTATGAAGGTTTTGTGGTGCTGGGTAGTAAACCTTGACACTGGTTAGCAATGTTTAGTTAGAGAGACTAGACGGCCAAAGGTTTATATTCTGGATATTGTGCACTGACCTGTTGCGGTGTGCTTAATGAAGAATAAAGCTGGCTGAGATCAGTTTTAGACCAACACTGTAGTTGGAGTGACGTGAATTGATGTGTCACAATCTATCTAACCAAGGAGACGGCCAGTCGGAAAAAAATAATTGATCCCTGGATTGTTATATATGGAGTTTGGATGCAAAAATCACCACACTACCCACTGACTAGCATGGTATAAAGTTATTTTTCATTTATGGAAGTTATATACATTCAGATGTGTCTGCCATTATTGTTGAAGTCTTGGATTTGTAATGCAGAGTTTTGTATATACTGTACGTTTATAGCGGATGTAATGAAACACTTGCATCCATACAAGAAGCCAGTTGTCTTGTTTACCGTCATAAAGCTATATTTTGGTCTCTCAGTCAAGGGTCAAGTGTGAGTCCCTCTCATCCCTCTCACTGTGCAGAGATATATCTAACACAATCTATGCCAGTAGCTGTACAGTCCTTACAGCTACTGTTTATGTTTTCATCTTGGAATTTTCGCAATCTTATGGCCACGACTCTTCATTGTAAAATTTTCCAAACAAACATCTTAGACATCCTACTTTTCCACACTCCCCTACTAATTCCTAACCTCTGTACAAACATCTTCCACTAAACCACCACCCCAAAATAGTAATAATGACCCCCTTGTTCCTCTACATTAAAAGTACCCCCAATTAGCTATGGTGCTCCCATTTGTGCACCAAGTTTTAGTCTTACTTTGTGTCCACATATAGGAGATATTTAAATTCCAAAAATATAGTATGTACGTACATCCCCAAACTAGGTAGGTAGATCGGTAAACCCCCTTTTATGTAGGTAGTCCTCAATAAGGTAAGTATATAGCCCCCATTAGTTAGGTAGATTATAGGTTGCCCAATAGGTAGGTATATAGGGCCCTGTAGGTAGGTACAAATATAGACTCCCAGTCGGTAGGTATGGAGTCCTCCAGTAGGTATGTATCTAAGCCCCTAGTACGTACAGTAGGTAGGTATATAAGTCCCCTGTAAGCAGATACATAAGCCCTTTGTAGGTAGATATACATGCCTCCTGTGGGCAGATATTGTCGCCCTGTAGGTAAGTATATGTCCCCTGTAGGTAGATATATAGCCCCCTACAGATAGATATAGCCCCCCCCTGTAGGTAGATATAGCTCCCTATAAGTAAATATCCCCCTTGTAGGTATAGTTCCCTGTAGGTAAATTTGGCCCACCATATCCCCCCTGTAAGTAGATATAGACCTCCTGTAAGTAAATATAGACCTCTTGTAGGTATATATAGCCCCCCTGTAGATAGATACAGGCAGGTGTAAAGGCAAAAAAAAATAAAATAAAAAAGGTACTCGCTTTTCCCTGTTCCCTGCCGAACTGCTAGCTCTGGGAGCTAGTGACTGGCATAAGTGGCGTGATGTCATCACGCCGATATTTCTCCGGGGATCTTGGGCCAGAAGCTTAGGCTTCCAGTCTAGGAGACCCAGCATTGCAGGGAGCGTAAAGAAAGCCTTGCATCACTAAACCTGCAACACTGATGTGTATATACAATCGGGAAGGCAGGGAAGGAACTGTCCCTGCCTTCTCACTGCAGATGCAGCTGTACAGTTAGTGTGCAGCTGTTAACTCTGCATGGCCATTTTAAAAATAACTTGCAAGTGTGGAGTGCATGAAAGGGCGCATATTCTTGCCCCTCGAAACGGCCCTGAGTCCCAGATAAGGGTTGCACACATTGTTTTGGTAGATTGGAATAATACAACTGTAGATTTGGTAATAAAAACTGTAAATTATAAATTGCATTGCTGTGACCAGTGCCAGGAGTTCCTGACCAAACAAAAATTAATGAACTATCAGAGTATTAATGCTGAAGAAAATATGACATAGTGGGGAATAACGGAGACATTGCTGGAGAGAGCTACGACTGTGCGGGTTTTAACTGTGCAGGGTTACAGTGCTACTTTAGAATAAGGATCGTAAAGACGAAATGGGGAGGTGTCTGTCCTCTATGTAAAATCCTGTCTGAAGCCCACAACCTGCGGGAAGATTATAGGTACAGGTAATGAACATGTGGGAAATCATTATGGTTAAATATACATGGTGGTAGACAATAACAATATAATACTAATAGGGTCTGTAAAGGCCCCCAAATATAACAGAACCCATGGAAGATGTACTCCTCAGGCAAATAGAATGAGGCGACTAATCAGAAGAAGGTTTATTATTATGGGGCGGACTTTTAACTATCCGACCATCAATTGGGAAGCTGAAGCTTTGAGCTCTCAATAAAGGAAACAGTTTTTGTCAATAACTATGATAATTAACCTTGCCAAATGGTCAGGAACGACTAGAGGAAAGGACCCTTCTAAGAACCCTATAATTAACTACTGAGACACTGACAGAGTAACAAAGGTTTCAGTTGAGGGGCACCTAGGGAATAGTGACCATAATATAAATAAATTTCCGTTTATCCTTTCAATAGATTTTTTGTCGAAGGAGCCACAAAAGCACTGAATTTTAGGAAGGCTAATTTTTTAATTATGCTTAGAGGGAGGCCCAAAACCGTATGACTGGGACAATGTGTTTTAAATGATGGCAAGAACTATATGAAGATGTTGAATAAATTTTATAAAACATCCTAGCTACCACTGTGAGAGGTACATACCTTATGTTTAATAAAAAATTAGAAACAGGAAAAACCCAATGTGGATTCACAGGGATGTAAAAGAGGCAATAAAAAACAAAAAGAAAAAGCGTTTTTCCACCTACTAAAACAGAGGCAATGAAGAGGCACTAAGAAAGTCTATAGGGAAAAAAATAAAGTGTGTAAAATAAAGAGTAAAAGGAAGCAAAGCTGGAGACGGGAAAGACGTATCGCCATAAGAAAGCTAAAAACTAACGCCAAAATATTTTTAGAAACTATATAATAGTAAAAAAGGATTATAAAACGGAAAATGTTTGGCCCCTTTTGAAAAATACTGAGGGAAGAGACAGTAGAGGGCGATGATAAAAAAGCAAACGTATTAAACACTTTTTTTCCCACTGTATTTACCGAGGAGGATGGACACTATGCCTGTTGAACAGAGAGATTTGGTAAACTCCCAACTTAAAAGTTTTCTATTCAAACCCAGGAGAAGTGCAAGCTCCGTCTTAGGAAGATTAATATAGACAAATCCCCAGGTCCAGATGGCATACTCCCACGAGCTGTCCTAAGAGATGTTAAGTTATGTCATAAGATAGGCCCCGTATTCTTTATATTCATGGACTGTCTAATAACGGGTATGTTCCCAAAGTGTATTTGGCGCATAGCAAAATGTGGTGCCCAATATTCAAAAAAGGGGTCAAAAAGTGATCCAGAAACTATAGGCCAGTAAGCTAAAACCTCTGTGTAGGTAAATGTTTTGAAGGTTTCTCAGAGATGCAATCCTGGAGATATCTCACTGAAAATAAATGTATAACCCGTTCCCAGCATGGTTCATGAAGGATCGGTCCTGTCAAGTCCTATCTCATCAGCTTCTATGTGGAAGTCAGTGCTAGACTGGGATCGGGTTAGGCACTGGATGTCAATATCTAGATTTTTCAAAAGCATTATAGATACGGAGCCACTCATAAAAAGGTTGGTAAATAAAAATGAGAATGCATGGACTGGGTAAAAATGTGTGCAAGTGGGTAAGTAACTGGCTCACAGATTAGAAAACAAATGGTTAAGTAAGTAACGGTACATTACTCAGACTGTGGAATCGCTGTTCCGTAGTGGGGTACCACCAGGGTCAAGTATTGGGCCCTATCCTCTTTAACATTTTTCATTTAATGATCTTAAACAGGGAATACACAGGTAGAATATCGATCTTTGCAGACGATACTAAGCTCTGTAAAGTAAATCAACACAATAGAGGATAATAATGTTATTACATAAAGGGATCTGGATAAGTTGAGGCCTGGGCAGGAAATGGCAGATGAGGTAAACCTGATAACTGGCAAGGTTATGCACATGGGGAAGAGAAATCCATCCATTACAATGATTACATGTTAAATGGGAAAAAACACTGGGTAAAAGTGACAATGGAGAAGGATTGGAATCCTGGTGGACGTAAACCTATTGTAGCAGCCAGGTTGTCAGGCAGCAAGCAGCCAAAAGCAGAAATAGGAATCATGGGGTGCATTTAAAAGGGGCATAGATGTCACAGATGAGAATATTATATCTCGCCATTATACAAGACACTGGTTAGACCACACATTGAATATGTTGTACATTTTGGGGTCACCAGTGACAGAAAAGACATTGTAGCTTGAACAGTACAAAAGGCGTGTGCAACAAAAATAATAAAAGGACTGGTTGGACTACAGTATCCAGAAAGATTAGCAAGATTAGGATAATTGAGTTTTATATAGAGAAAAGAAGGCTTTGGGGGGACATAATAAATATGTTTAAATACATCAAAGAACAAGGGGGCATCCTTTACGTCTTGAGGAATGAAAGTTTCTACATAAACATAGGAGGGGATTATTTACTGTAAGAGCAATGAGACTATGGAATTCTCTGCTGCATAGGGACTTGTCATGGTGAATTCAAAAACCGAGTTCTAAAAGGGTTTGGATGCATTTCTGGAGCGTAATAAAAATAACAAGGTGAAGTAGTGACTAGATTCAGGAGAGGGGTCATTGATCCCAGGATTTTCTGATTGCCAGATTGGAGTCAGGACGGAATTTTCCCTAAAATGAGGACAATTGGCTTCTACCCTCATTGGGGTTTTTGCCTGTCCTCTGGATCAACACTTAGCACCACAGCTGAACTAATGGACGAGCTTGTATTTTTTTAGCCTTACAAACTATGAAACTATGAAACTACATTCCTTTCTCATGAGTCTATGCCTTTTTACCAATGTATAACAATATCTTGTTGGCCTTGTAGGCATCTGTTACGTAATCTGTGATAGACAAGTACACCCAGATCCTTCACAACAAGTGACTCTCCCAGTTTTTCTCCCCCTACATGTAGACTTTTAGGGCCACATGTATGAACCTGTTTAGGTCTAAAACTCAACAATAATATCATTTTGCTCATATGTAACTAGGGCAAGAAAGTGAGTTTTAGACCTAAACAGGTTTCATATATGTGGCCCTTAGTATCTATATGCATAAGTTTACATTTATCTACAGTGAACCTCATTTGAAAAGGTGGAAGTGCCCAAACAACCAGTGTATCCAAGTATGCTTGTGCAATTTAATGAACATCATTTCGATAGAATTCTATTAAACTTACAGTCCTACTAATAATAATAGTTTCAGAAATACATCAACTCAGGTATTGTGTCAAGACGATTATTACAGCTTATTGAACAGAAATTAGTTAATTACAGTATGTTGAGGGGCTCCATAGATCAATACAGATGCTGCAGTTCAATAGATAACTTTACTAACAATTGGCACAATCTCTCTGAGCAGTGCTTACACGAAGAGTGGGGACTTCAATCTCTACTGAAGATCACATCAGTCTGGGTTGCCCTCTCGTCATCTCTCAGGGCATTCTACTACAATGTGTACACAATTATTAGGCAAGTTGTATTTGTTGAGAATTCATTTTATTATTGAATACCTATAGTGTTGTCAGCCAATCCAAAATATTAATAAACTTCAAACCTGAGTATTTAAGAAAGTAAAAGTGAAGTTTTAGTTGTATTAGGAGAATATATATGCACACAATTATTGGGCAATTGTTATTTTGCAGAATTATTACCCTGTTTCTCTGAAAATAAGACATAGTGCATTATTTTGATGCAATTCAGAGTTGGCTGCTTATGCTGATATTTGAGATGAAATCACTACAGTATTATTAATAAATGTGAATTCTGTTCATGGGTAAAAATAAGAACATCCCCTAAAATACGTCTTAGTTCATCTTTAGGAGCAAAATTATGTTATAAGAAACACTGTCTTATTTCCGGGGGAAACAGGGTATGCAACTAAATGAAAACCAAAAATGTTCGCATGGTACCTGTTTATTTTCATCTGTTAAATTGAGAAAAATAAACAACTCAAAATGTTCAAATAAACATTTCTGACATTTCCACAAAAAAATTACTGAATATTATGAATATTGTCACCTTTTTCACTAATTGTTATAAGCTTAGCCTCCATGGATTCTGTCAGTTTCTTAATCTGTTGACAATAAACTTTTTGTGCAGCAGCAACCACAGCCTCCCAGACACTGTTCAGAGGGGTATACTGTAATTCTTTACCATAAATCTCTCATTTAAGAAGAGCCCACAAGTTCTCAATAGAGTTTAGGTCAGGTGAGGAAGGGGGTCATGTTATTATTCTTTCATCTTTAAAGGAGTTGTCTCATCATGCTGTTTCACAGAGCAGCTTTCATTCATGCATCCTGTCTCTTTCTGGTCAGGCTGTGAGTAATTAGCATATCAGCTCCAGTATTTGAAGGTATACTAATAACTCGCCTGCTCTCAAGTCCAGAGAAGCTTCTGAGCTAAAGTAAACAGTAGTAATTAGTCTAATTTGTTTGTAAGATCAGATACAGGTCCAAGTCTCAATCTGTAACTTGTAGATACATTGTCCATGTTATAAGAGAAGACAGGTGAGAACAGGTAACCTAGAGAAACCTGAGTGCACTCAGAGCTGTTAAAATCACTTTTATCTCCACAAAAAGAAAAATAAACAAAGCAATATATTTGGAAAATTTCTTTATTTACTGTTCCCTACATTTTTAAAGCTAATCTTTGTAGTGAGACAACCCCTTTAAGGCCTTTACTGGCTAACCACACAGTGGAATACTTCAATGCATTCAATGGAGCATTGTCCTGCATAAAAATAATAATTTTCTTGATAGATATAGACTTTTTCCTGTATCACTGCTTGAAGAAAGTGCCTTATAAAAACCGGCTGTAGGTTTGGGAAATTATTTTGAATCCATCTTCAACCTAAAAGGTCCAACTAGCTTATCTTTGATAACACCAACCCATTGTAGTACCCCACCTGCACCTTGCTGGCGTCTGAGTCAAAGTGGAGGTCTGTGCCCATCCAGCAATGAGCCCATCCATATGGACCTTCAAAAGTCACTCTCACCCCATCAGTCCATAAAATCTTTGAAAAATCTGTCTTTACATATTTCTTGGCCCAGTCTTTATGTTTTAACTTATAAACCTTATTCAGTGGTGGTCAAGTTTCTTCCTTACCTTGGCTGTGTCTCTGAGCAATCCAGGGAGGTTACAGTTCCTGAATATAACCAGATTGGAGGATTATGGCTTCCTGGTCACTTCATGTTTGATTTGTCTCAAATCTTTGGCAGTTAATTTGCATGTTTTTTCTCAACACATTTTCTGCGACTCTGGTGACTATTTGCAACAAAACATTTGATTTTTTTTGATTGCGCACAAATATCTTATCAGTTGCAAGAATGCTGAAAGACTTAACAATTTTTGTCTTTTTAGAGTCAGTGAAATACATTTTTTGGCCTATTTTGCCTGATGAAAACAAGCTACCTAATAATTATGCACATTCTCATATAGGGTGTTGCTACCATTCCACAAATGCACATCATCTGATATACTTCAGCCCAATAAGCATTCATGTTTTTACAGCTTGGAGCTAAAAAGTATGCATAAAAATGATGAAATGGTAAAAATACTTGCCTAATAATTGTGCACAGAGGACGACATGTATGTACCGGGCTGCGGCAGTAGTCTTTCAGCCCAAAAAGCTGGCACTCTTCTCTATATTTATAATCAGACGCACTCCAGAATTAGGCGCATTATTGGGCGCCCACGGCAATTTGTACTGCGCCTGAGATCGGGGGCATTCTGGAGGCGTATCACACTACAACCGTATGATTATACACATTTATGATGGGAGGACAGCAAAACTGGGCACATTATTGCTGAAACAGGTAGACCAAGTTAACAGTGGTTTACTTGAGCCTGATTTGTCTTTTTGGAGCTAGAAAACGCTAAATCCATGACCCCAGTAGAACAGGTTCATAGATTCAGGCGCATTCTACACTACTAATGCTTGCAAAAAAAATTGCCATCTGGGTGCCAACCGTTCAGACTTATAAAGAACAGGCTATAACCGTTTTTGGTGCACGATACGCAAAAAAAAAAAGGCGCAGCCCCGTTCATACATGACTCCCTATGTTACCACCTTTCATGGTTCATGAGATGTCTTAGCTGCTAATATTCAACATGCCTGCTGCATAATACCCCAAAACATGATTATGGCCACAAGCCAAGGTTGATTAAAGAACAGATATTAGAATATTCCTCTTAATGGTGTGGATTCTGAACAGAAATTGGTTACAAATGGTGAACAAAGGGTCTATTCTGCACCCTATTCTTTTTAATGGATTTGTAAGTGATGTACGAAAAGGGTTGCATGGAAGGTTTGCCTGTTTGCTGATGACTTAAATGTGTGTAATAGTGTTTATGTTTCTGGAGGTGTCAGTAACATTGATAATGATTAGGCTTCACTGGATAAATGATCAAAACTATGTAAACTACAGTTCAATGTTTCTGTTAAGAATACGTGACCCCTTTAAGACTCATTTTTATCTGGTCATGAGCTTTAGGGTGCTTTCACACAGCGCAGTTTTGGTGCAATTTTAACTGCGCTCCAATTAAACTGCCTTTATTATCAGCAAGTTTTTTGCACTTATCTAAACTGTTTGGAATGTGAGTAATCAATTAGTGTGTTTGTAATTCACAAGACTTCAAACACAGCAATTGATTATTTACTTGAAACACCTTTCTGAAAAATTTAGACAACTGAAAGATGCTTGCTGCTAATAAAAGCAGTATAATTGGAGTGCAGTTAAAACTGCACCAAAACTGTGCTGTGTGAAAGCACCCTTCGCCTAGCTTGGAGCAGCCTCATAAGTATTTCCACCTGTGTCCAATCTCTGGCTGAGGCAGGGTATTTAAACTCAGTCATTTCTCTGTTGCCTTGCCTGTGATTCTATCCTGTTTCAGGGCTCTGTACTTGTGTCTTATTTAGGAACTTCTGGTTTTGGTCTGTCTTGCTATCTTGACTACTCTTTGGCTTTAGATTCTGTACTTCACACTCTACTTGCTTGACCTTAGCTCGTTTGACCATTCTCCTCATTCTGTGTTTGGCTTCTATTTTTTCCTGTCATTCCTTGTTCGTCCTGTCTGTTTGTTGTCTTGCATTGCTCTAAGGTAGCAACCTGAGTTTCTTGCGGCCAAGTCCAACCTGCTTCGTGGTGGGTTATAGTGCACACCAGGAGGTAGCCTTAGACCATGTTCACACGGCACGGGTTTTCGGCCGGTTTTTCAGCCGGTTTGCGGTTTTTCAGACCGCCTGAAAAACCGGCCGAAAATGAGGACAATTGTGCTCTATGGAAAACCCGTGAAAGCAGTCCCCCACTGCACGGGTTTTTTCCCGCTCAGCGGTTTTGTCGCCGGCGGTCCGGCAAAAAAAACATTGAACATGCCCTATCTTCCGTCCGGTTGCCGGACAGACGCTGTGCTGCACACTGGGAGGGGGGAGGCCAGGTCTCCGCTCATCGCGGAGAAAAGTCGTCCCCCCCGCGGCCGTGGGGACGGGCGCAAAACAGGACAAATACCGCCCGGCAAACCGGCCGGTATTTGTCCTGTGCCGTGTGAACGCGCCCTTAGACTCTGCTCCCCAGAAGGTGTCAGATATCAGTCAGTAGTTATAAGCGGGTTTTGCTTGTGTATACTTTTTGTGCCTGTTCAGGAAATTGATTCAGGGCAATTCCATTCAGGGAAGTAGCTGTGCTTTCTTAGGGCCCGTTTACACAGCAATGGACAGATACAGGTCGGTTTATCCAACCGGTATTTGTCCGGTTTGTGTTGTGCACACGGCCGCAGGAGGGGTGGGGGTGGGGGGGCTTTTCTCTGCGATGCGCAGATAAATGCACTCCCCCTTCCCATTGACATGCACGTATTCCATCCGAAAACCGGACGGAAGAATTGCATGCACAATGTTTTACGTGCGGCCGGCGGTTTGAAGAACCGCTGCGCGGAAAACCCGTGCAGTGGGGACTGCTGCACGGGTTTTCCATAGAAGCCCATTGTGCTCGTTTGCGGACGGTTTTTCAGACGAAAACCCTTGCCGTGGGGACATGCCCTTATAGTTTCCAAATATAAAATAATTTGCTTGGGGAGAAAGAACCCTCTGTTTGAATATCACATTAGCAGTTCTATGTTACCAAGAACTTCAGAGAAGAAGGATTTAGGGGTCCTAATTTCTGACAGTAAAAAAGATTTCCCCAAAGGGGGAAGCAATTTAAAATGCTTGTTTCGAAGCAAGGTAAACCCACAAAAAAAGGGGGAGTGGCCATTGTATAGATCCTAGTGAGACCACGGGAATACGATTTTAAATTTTCGGGAGCCTCCTAGGTGAGCGATTACTTCGACTATTCATCCTCGATAGTCATATTTTTCAATTATCAAGACTTTTCCGATCCCAAAATAATTATCACCAGACCTTTAAAGTCTAGGGGAGAGGAACAAAAACCTTAGTTTTACACCCAAACAGGGCGGAGAAGCGGAATTAACATCCAAAACATAAAAGGGATACTCACTTTTAGGCAAGACAATTAGTTATAAAACCCCAGAAAAAAACCACAGACTATTCACTATCCGTCTTGACCCCCAGCATACCCTTAAACCGCATCACCCCAAATAAAAAGTTCCAGAAGGCAGTATTATTTGAACCATCATTTTACTTGAAATGGACATTGACTATCCCTGTCCTGGACCACAGCATGACCCTTAAATATACATGACCCCCAGATTTAAAAAGTGCTGGAAAAAGGAGTCTTTGAACCACCATTTTAGTTGAACTGGACATTGACTATACTTGTCCTGGGCCACAGCATGAGCCCCAAACCTGTCTTATTCCCAGATTAAAAAGTGCCGGAAAAAGGAGTCTTTCAACCACCATGTTAGTTGAACTGGACATTGACTATACCTGTCCTGAACCGCATTATGACCATTAAACCTGTATGACCAATAGATTAAAAAGTGCCGGAAAAAGGAGTATTTGAACCACCATTTTAGTGAACTGGCATTGACTATGCCTGTCCTGGACCACAAGGGAACCATCAAACCTGCATTACCCACAGATTAAAAAGTGCCGGAAAAAGGAGTCTTTGAACCACCATTTAGTTAAACCCTGGACATTGACTATCCTGTCCTGGGCCACACATGAGCCCCAACCCAGATTAAAAAGTCCCGGAAAAGGAGTCTTTGAACCACCATTTTAGTTGTTCCTGGACATTGACTATACCTGTTCTGTACCACAGTATGACCATTAAACCTGTCTAACCACAGATTAAAAATTTCCAGAAAAAGAAGTCTTTGAACCACCATTTTAGTTGAACTGGACATTACTATACTTTTGGGCCACAACTATGAGCCCCAAACCGGGCATGACCCCACATTTAAAAAGTGCCGAAAAAAAGCTTTGAACCACCATTTTAGTTGAACTGGAAAATTGACTATACCTGTCCTGGGCACAGCATGAGCCCCAACCTCATGACCTTTCCAAATTAAAAAACTGCTGAAAAGGGAGTCTTTGAACCACCATTTTAGTTGAAGTGGACATTAACTATACCGTCCGGGCCCAAACCATGACCCAAACCTGCAAACCCACAGATTTTAAAAAGTGCCGGGAAAAAAGGAGTCTTTCAACCCCCATTTTAGTTTCCCTGACATAACTATCCCTTCCTGGGCCACAGCATGACCCCCAAAACCGC
Organism: Phyllomedusa bahiana; assembly: GCA_025379985.1. Classification (NCBI taxonomy): domain Eukaryota; kingdom Metazoa; phylum Chordata; class Amphibia; order Anura; family Hylidae; genus Phyllomedusa; species Phyllomedusa bahiana. The sequence goes on from JAODAL010016513.1 coordinate 72,701, forward strand.
ATGACCCCCAATTAAAAAATCCCGGGAAAAAGGAGTCTTTCAACCACCATTTTATGAACGGACATTGACTATACCTGTTCTGTACCAAAGTATGACCTTAAACCTGTCTGACCCACAATTTTAAAAAGTGCAAGAAAAAGGGGGCTTTAAAAAAAACCAAATTTTTATTTTGAACTGGACTTTGACTAACCTGCCCCCGGGGTGAACCTACATTGTTCAAGTCTTCGTACCCCCCTTTTTAAAATTTCCCAGAGGAATTTTTTAATCAGCTATTTTGTACATGCCAAAATTTTTAGAAATTTTTAAAATTCTAGAAAACACATTTTTTAAAATAGGAGGAATCCCACCACATCTTTTTTTTTCTCTTTTTTTTAATTGTATTAAAGGGGTTATCTCACTAACAGGGATTGCTAGCTTTTTAAAAAACTTCAAAAAAAAAGGGTCATTTTTGCAAAACGTTCCATTTAACATGCCCCTTAACCTATTCCTTTTTCGACAGCACCATCCCCCTTTGACCCCACCCTTGACAATTGTGAAAAACCCAAAATGCCCTTTTTAGAAACCACTTTTAAAATTACAATAAAACCTGTAGAATAGCTGCATTTCACAGAAAACTTTCCCCCCCAAAAATTAAAAAAAAAGGACCCTTAAAGCCCTCTTGAAAATTGTGAAAAACCCAAATGTTTTTGTTAGAAACCACTTTTTTTCAAAATAAAAACCTGTAGATTCCCTGCTTTTGCCCCAAAAAAAAAAAAATTATAAAAATGACTTCTAAAAACCCCCACTGTTAAAAATTGTGAGGGAAAAAACCACTTAAAAAAAGCCATTTTTCCCTGTTACAAAGGACCATGTTTTAAAGCTGAAATCTCAAAAGCAACATGCCCCCAAAAAAAATTTTTTAAATAGGGATTTTCTCACCCCCACTATTAAAAATTGTGAGGGAAAAAATCCCATTTAAAGAAGCCCAAAATTTCTTTTCCCAAAGGGAAACCATAATTAAAGCTTTATCTCACAGCAACATCCCCCCAAAACCATTGAAATGCGAAAAATTCAAAAAAGAAAAGTGAGAAAAAGGGAATACGGTTTGTCACAAACCCTTTAAAGTGTTTTTACAGTCCCACCCCGAAAAAACCAAAAAAGGATTTTTTGGGGAAACTGAGAAAAAAAATTGCATTTAAAAAAAGATCATTTAAAAAAAAAAGTTTTCAAGAGGCCCTTTTTTCTTTGGAAGGGGAATTTTGGAAGAAACCCGGCCCAACTAACCCATTGACCCGGAAATTTGGGGCCAAAACATCACCCAGAGATCCATGCCTGATTTATTTTTAAATAAAAGGGTCAAATGATCCACATAATCGGGGAAAACCCGGGGTTTCTTTTTGTCTGAATTTACTCCCCATCGGGTTTGAAGACCCCGCTAAATTTATAATCTAAACGGGGCTGGGGGCAGGAAAAACACCCCTAGGGGCGTAGCGGGGCGAGTGGGAGCCCCCTTACCCATTTTGGGAAAACCCCAGAATTGGGTTGGGTCCGGAAAACATCCAAAAACATGGGGGTTGAGACACAAAATAGTCATGCACCATGATCAAAAAGCGGTCTCTGTGTGTTGTCCTTTTGCCCTGCATTACATGCGTTGGTAGGTTTGGGGAAATAAAGAATTTCCAAGGGCCCCCCATTAGGCCCCTTTTTTGCCACATTGCCCCGCTGCTGCGCTGCTACAGCTACTTGGCACTCCCACGCAAACACGTCGCTGACTTGTTCCACTGTGACATTTGAAGACCGTGAACCCAAACAACAGATTTCCTTTCCCGTTGATCAACCCGGGAAGGTCTCCATTTCCTGCATTTTTCTCTCTATTTGGGTGGGGTTGAAGGGAAAGTGCTGAGTTTTTTTTTTGTACCCGGGGGTCCCCCAGGTGGCCCCCCCAATTTAAATGTTTTTTCATTTTGATGGCCTTAAAGCGAGGAAACAATTTTTTGGGGGAAATGGGCCAACCAAACCAAATCCCGAGAGAGATGGAGCCTTTTATTTTCCAAGCCTCTTTTGGGGTTAGGGGCAAATACAAACTGGGCGGTGGGCCTGGGAAACCCCTTCTCCTCCTCCCCTGCTTTCCCACTCACTTTAACACAGCCCGCCCTTCCTCAATAAAGCCCCCCTGAGACTGAGGGCCCGCCGTTCAAAGCCCGGAAACCCGAACCACTTTCCCAATGAAAAACCGATAAAATTTTTGGGAAAATGGCCCGGGCCCCTTTTGGAATTTGATGGGGAGAAAGGCCCCGTGTCCGCATCTGTGGGCCCCCTCCTCCTCCGGCGCTGGTTTACCTTTAATTTTTTTAGAGTGTCCCCAAAGATCGTTTTCCCAAAATGAGACAAACCCAAAAAGCCATGCTGGGCCAAAGGGGGATTGTCCCGCACGACCATTTTTGGGGGCTTTAACAAAACTGGGAAGGATTGGTGCAGAGCCTTTCACCAGCCTCCACTCTCGGGGGGCCTCAACCCCCGAGGTCCACACCGCTGGGTTGTCACCCATGTGTCACTTTAAACTGCCTTTAAAGGGATTTTCGCGCTGCCAAAAATCGCGGAGCATTTGGAGGGTGGAAAATTTCCCGCGTTTTGCCACCCCAAAAAAGAGATGGGGGTTTTATGGGGAGGGCCGAGCTGACGCTGCAACCCCAGCCCCGGTGGGGTGAAGCAGGGTGCAATGGCGGAATTTGATTTCCCACCATTATCGCAACACCACCTTGCTGGCAAAAAGGGTTTTTGTCACCCCCCCACGCCGGGCCTTTGTTGCGGAAGCCGTCCACAACTCCTGACCTTTTGTGGGTGGAAATCTCCAAGACAAAATTAAAATTTTTAACACCGGGCTGGAATTTTCCCGGGCAAAAGAAGCCCCCAGAGGAAACCTTGGGGGGAAAAAAACCCTGGGAAACCCCCCTCGGTTTTTTAAGAGCGTGCGCCGAGCCTGAGAGCCCCCCGTCACCACCAGAGGGCCCTCCACCCCGCTCACCCAGGTAGCTGTCACAGAAAAATAAAAGCCCTTAGCCCGGGTTCTAGTCCATGGTCGGGGGGTAGATGGACTTTTTTTCCCCCGGGCTCAGATGCAGAAAAAAAGCCCCCTTTTAAAATTTTTGATGACACGTTTGGCCCCCCCAGGCAGGGATGGCTTTTCGGCAAAGAAATGCCTGCTCCAAACTGGGAATTTGGGGGCGGGCAAGGGCCATGATTTGGCGGAAACCCCTCTTTGTCCACCCGACAGAAAGGCAACATTCCAAGGGGCCAAAAAACCTGGCAAAGGGCCCACCTTTCAGGCTTTTTGGGGTTTGGGGTGGTTTGTTAAATTTTTTCTTTTTCTCCCAAACCTGGAAAACAGAAGGCTGGCTTTCTAGAAATGGGCCCCGTACGGGATGCAGGGCGCCAAAAAAGGTGGAAGGAGTATGGGTAAAGGGTGGGTCCCCTGGGGGTGCGGGGGTTTCTTTGGCGCGGTGGGGGGCTGAAGCGAGGCGATCCCCGAACATGACTCTGAGAGCCCGTGGGGAGCCCGAGGAAAAGCTTGTTGGTGGGGGAAAGGGGGAAAGGGGCAGACCCCCGGGTTTTTACAGTGGGGGGGAAGCCCGGGATCGGTGTAAACCCTTTTTTTGGGCCCAAATATTTCCCCCAATTTTAACTCCCTTTCAAAAAGCTGCATTTTGGGCTAGACTGTTGGTGGTGGTTAAACCCCCTAAGATTCTTGCCTCTACCCCGAGGCGTTTTTGCAAAAAAAGGGGATATGCCAAAACGCTGGGTTTAAAACAAGGGGTTGCTCGAAAAAAAAGGCCCCGGCTTGAGAGGTCCTGGACCTTTTTTGACGGCGATAACCGGGGGAAGGGTTTCCCCTGATCGGGGTGCCCGGGAAACATCTCAGCGGCTTCTGCGAACCCCCTTCCCCTTCCCCCCTTTTTGAGGGGGGAACCCCCTACTGACACAAACCCATCCCTCTTCCTCCCCTTTTCCCGGATGAAGCCTCGCAAGCAAATTCTGCCCGAAAAACCACGTTGGATCCGCAATTTTCCCTCATCATCATTTTCAACACAGGTGACTTTCCCATCCTGACAATTTTGCATCCCCGGGCTGGGGGGCTACAAGCAAGAGGGACCCGCAAGGCTTTTCCGACTGCCCGGGGTTTTGCAGATTGACCGGGTTCCTTCTCCCCCCCTCTGATGGCAACAGTAACTGGGGGTCAAGCAGTACAAAAACATCCTCTTTGGCCTCTTTATCTTTGGAAAAAGCCTTCTGAACCCCCCCAACCGCCTTTTTTCCCCTCAAAGAGGTCTTCAGAAAATGGAAAACCCCAGTGGGGGGGTTTCATTATTTTACAAATTTTGGGTGCCTTCCGCTTCATTTTGACGGATGTTTACAATGCTGATGACGAAAAATTTTTTGGGCCCGGGCTGGGGGAACAGAGGTAAAGGCTTTTTGGATGCAGGTTTTCATAAACCCCTTTAAAAACAGATTGGGTGACGCCCTTTTGTTACTGAGAATTCCAAAAGGGCCCTGACCCAAGCGATGACTGACCTGACCTGGCCCTTTAACCAAACGAACCCCAACTTGCGTGTTGTCGCCCGGGAGTAAAGGAGCCAAACCCTTTTCTCTACCTCTTTTCCTTTCCCTGTCCTACAAACCCCCCTTTTGCCCGCTTTCCACCTGCATTTTTCGCTCCATTTTCCCGAAATACAAATTTTTAAAAAAATTGGGGAAAAGTTTTTGACGGGCTCTTATTGAAAGTTTGGGAAAAACATTTGCAATTTTTTAAATCCCTCCCAATTTTCTAAAAGCCAACAGGAAATTTGAAACTGAAAAGTTTCTAGCGAATACCCCGTAGAAAGAGGCCCGGTGGAAGAACAATAAGACAAAATCAACAGTGTTCTTCCTTTTAAATCCAGGGGTTTACCAAATGCCCAGTAGGACAAAGGGAAATTTAGAGTTTTTTAACAAACCCATCATACAATGGCGAAACTGCGCCCAAACTGAGATTCACTGAGCGCAAAAAACTATTCAGGAAGTTACATGGATGAAAAATTGCGTTTTTTGCAAACAATGAAAAAACGAGAACAGTTTTTTTTTTAAAAAAAAAATTTTTTTCCCGAATTTCCCTAAAAACGTTGGGTATTTGAAAAAAACAAAGGGGCCCCACCACGTGCAATACGCCTTCAAAGTTTACGGATAACAAACGATTGGTTTTTTTCACCAATGAAAAACACCAAAAAATAACTACAAAAATTTCTGTATTCCAAAATTTTTTTACAAGTGGCTCTATGAAAAAAAAAAAAAAATTTAAAAAAATGTAAAGGGTAATAAAAAATTAAATTCACCTTCAGTGACTAGAAAAGTTCTGTTTTCCTATTGGGAAATAAAAAATTGGGGCTTTAAAAAAAAAACTGGGCCCCGCGCCAAAGTGAAAAAAAAACGTAATTAAATTGTGTACTGATAAAATAGGTGGTTTTTTTCACCTAGAAATACACCTGCGGGGACTAAAAATTTCTGGAATCCTATTGTAAGTACAAAGTGGGTCTTTGAACAAAACTGGACGCCACCAAAGTGAAAAACACGTTTAATTTTAAAATTTTGGGACTGATAATAAAAGGTGGTTTTTTTCACCCATTAAATAAACCCGCAAATTTCAAGCAAATTTCGTAAAGTTTAAAATAATACAAGATGGGCTTTCAACAAAAAAGGGGCCCGCGCCAAAGTGAAAAAACCCCCGTAATTAAATTGTGTACTATAATAATAGGTGGTTTTTGCACCTTTTAAAAAATACACCGCTGACTAAAAAACTATACCTATGTAAGAAAAAAAAAATTTGTTTTTGAAAAAACTGGGCTGCCAAAAGTGAAAAAAAACCAATTTAAATCATTCGGGATAATAAAAGGGGGGTTTTGCCCCTTTTCAAATACACCTGCAGTACAAAAATTCTGAAACCTAAATAAGTACGCGCACAAAATACAAGTACTATTTCCCAAAAACTGGTAAAAAAAGCCTTTAAAATGCAGGGGAAAGCACTGGATTGCACAATGTCCCTCTTTTTTCAGAAGCCTGTCTGTCTGTCTTCTTTTTTTCCCCCCACCCCCCCCCCCGCGGCTGACAGCGCAATCTTCTTTCAAAGTCTTAGCCAACTAACTAAAAACTAAATTCCTAATCTACCTATTTTCTAATGTTCACACTAAAACATATTTTTGTGTGAACAAAGAGAACTGTGTCGCTGAGCTGTATTGAGGAGAAAGCTGACACGCGTCCTGCTCTTATGAGACACAGAGACACACTGATGCTGAACAGGAAGGGCTGTTCTATGTAAAACGAGGTCATGTGAAATTCCGATCAACATAAAAACCGTGCCATGATGAAGGAGATCGTTATTCTCTGAAACGCGTAGGTCTTGTATGCCTGCTCCTTTCGTTAGCTACAGCCTTATGACGTCACTCTAGTCTGTTAGCCTGTATGTGTGGATCCCGCACGCTGCCGGCCGGGAGCGTATTAGCGGTGAACACACCCCCACTGTTTGTATGTTTTTATATATTAATCTGACAAATCCACCAACTGAAGATTGAAGTGGACAGAAACCGGGATTAGTGCGAGGTTCCTGGCTGATGTGAGCATCCAGGAATCTCTGGGGAAGTGGTTGCACTATTACAGGTGTGTTTTACACTGTTTTATTACTATTTGCATGGGGTTGCATATTTTGGAATTTGATTGTTTGGGGACTGCTTGTGATTAATTGGCACCTTATACAGCGAACAGAGCGCGATCGTCTTTTTTATATATATGCACTTTTTTATTTCTATTAGAGGATTTCAGCAGGAGATTTCCTCTCCGATCTTTGTGCAGCTTGTTCCCTGAAACACCTGCGCTTGTATCTAAAAATAGTAGTTAGTTTTTATAAGACAAAACATTTACTTGCTATTAGTAGAAAAGGCAGTGAATCCTTTCATACAATCACGAGTTTCAAACAAAGTACATAAGGTCCATATGATAACAGCAGCTTCCACTGCAGCGTTGCAATGAGGTTGGCTCACCGGTCGGCGGCTGATTGCATACCTGTTGCAACGTTTCAAGAGAGGTCCCCCTGTCATTTGGAGGGACAAAGCTTTTTAATCACTTTTAAAAACTGTTTTGTGGAAGGCAGGATGAAGAAAAAGCTGCAATCCTAGAATTGTTTTTATTCCTTATTTATAGCAGCGCAAACTGTGAGTATCTTTCAGTTAGTTTACTTCCTGGGGTTGCGACGATTATGGCGATACCCAATTTATTATAGTCAGTGTCGGACTGGGGGTCTGGGGCCCACAGGAGTTGATCTTGGGGGGCCCACCCCCACTGTAAAATGAAAATATACCGGCCTCTCGACAAATGCGCCCATTTTACCACATAATACAGTGTGCAGAACAGAACTGTATTGTGTAGTACAATAGCAAGTGAGTCGCATATCTGTCTGTCTCACACGTCTGTCTGTCTAACATATCATAGACACAGGGCTAAGTAGCTCCATCCATATCCCCCTCCACCCACATACAGTATCCCCCTCCACCCACATTACAGTATCCCCTCCACCCGCATACAATATCCCCCTCCACCCGCATACAATATCCCCCTCCACCCGCATACAATTATCCCCCTCCACCCGCATACAGATCCCCCTCCACCCGCATACAGTATCCCCGCCACCCCCATACATATCCCCCCCCCCCGCATACAGATCCCCCCCACCCCATA